>CM067345.1:61806946-62001518 GCA_034190875.2 Urechis unicinctus
CCACATATCCCCAGCATTTCACGCATTGTTTGAACAAATGACTTTTCTAATGTTAGATGTCACAATATAGCATTTAATGCAATTTCCAATGTCGCACATAGTCGTCTAACCTGACGAAAACCCCTGGAGTCTTGATATTTGAAGTGGTTGACAACGATACCGGATCATTTAAATTTTGCAGTAGACTTTTTCCCTACAAGTCTCCAACTTACATATTAGTTTATTGATGGCCATTTAGTGACCCCCTTCACTCGAACTCTTCCAACCGACCTCTTGCCTTTGTTGGCGCCGTCTGCCTAACGTTCATGGAACGGCGGCGGACTTCATTTGTATGTTCAGCGATTAGGCGATACGTTATATTCAGCAGGATTGTATTCAAAATGGCGTATAACTTGGGGACACCTGCTTTCACGATTTTGGGCAACAAATTAAACTTTGCTCTCGTGTTTTCCCTGTGTCTGTGCCTGGTTACCGCGACAGTCATTGGGCGATTAGGTAAGAGATACTGTGAGCTGATGATTAAGGCTGATGGCGGCCAGTTAGAAGGCTATGTCCAGCGTTTTGTATTACGCGATGCGATTTATCTGCAATGCATGTGACAGATCAATTGGAGTTCTATTGAGAAGATAGACGACCTATCATTGCCGGAAGTTTTCACTGCTGTAGCGAAAGTCCATGAGGACTCAATAAAAGGGTCCACTACATTAGAGAGTAAACAAAACTCCAAGGCCCTGCAAGTTATAAACCAGAAAGTAACTGCATGTAAAGATGCTATGCAGAAATTTAAATGGTGTAAAACATGTTTTCTTCCATGTAAATATGCTGTTACACAATTTAGGTTTTCTTAACATTGAAAATAGCACCAAAATGACAAGAAGCTCGGCGGCCATCTGGGATTATGCAAATTAGACCTCTAGAAGTTCTATATTGTGTTTTTTTAGGTGAATGGTGATAAAATAAATTATTGTGCAATATGTTGTTGGTCATGTCATCATATTGACTGGACTAAATGAAAAACCACAACCGTGCATGATGACACAGCGTTTTTCACTCCAATCAATGTTGCGACACCATTGTTACCGTTTAATCCTATGTGGTTTCCAAGTCACTGGTAAGGCTTTGGTAATGAGTTGGGTTTAGGCTCGTCTTATTGGTCAGATTTATGACTTTGTGTTATACGGAGATGAGATAATTGGTGTGGTGTGACTTGACAAGGTGGTGGTGTTATGTTATAGGTGCCCGCGCCTGCACTTCTAGTGAGTTCACCTGTGCTTCTGGCACGGGCTGCTTACCCCGTGTATGGATGTGTGATGGGGATGATGATTGCCTTGATGGATCAGATGAAGTCACAAGTGTCTGCCGTAAGTTTATCAAACATTTTCGTATTATTGTGGGACAGCATCGGACTTATCTTGATCAATTCAGCCTGATGGTGCAATAGGCATGACATGCAGTTTTATTCCGTTTGGTGCCTTTTCTATTGGTACCAATGTGGTGCCAAGGACCATTTGTCTGTATGCCCAATGACACGAGTTGCTTGAACTGTTGCAAGAGGTACGTTCTTTATGCTGTAGCAATGCAGACTTGTGCTCCTGACTATTTTCGCTGCGACGACGAACAGCGATGCATCCCCAATGGCTGGCGATGCGATGGCGACTATGATTGTATGGACAGAAGCGATGAGGCAGAATGCCCCTCTGAACCCACAGACAGAATGTGCTTCGATGAGGAGTTAATGTGTGCTGATCGGAGTGACTGTATACATCTGGACTGGAGGTGTGACGGTGACATCGACTGCAGGGATGGATCTGACGAAGACGAATGTGAGGTGACACCTGGTATGTAGTTGAGGACATGTCAGAAATGATAATTACCCGCTGCCGAAGTAGGCAGCTTATTATGTTGTTCTCGGAGTTTCTATAAGCTTGCTGGTCTCGATTGCATACGAAAAAACATTTACGGGGTCTGCATAGCAGCAATTACAGGTATGTATATGTCTTAATGCTCCTCTCATATACGCATCCCAATTCAACAATATTCGTCATGCTCGCACATGGTCGCACGACAAATGTAACGAATGCATTATAGCGTTATAAAAGTAATATTGACAACAGATACGTACTATCCAATGTATATAATATATATAGAAATGGCTGATTGATTTATAAAAACAGAATTATATTGTGTGGCATCTTCTATAATATGCTAGGCATTTTGAGGCTATCCTATACGTTAAACCAAACACATCGTTTTCTGAGCAGGCAAAGGATAAGCTGGATTTTTAAACGATTCAACCGTTTAAACGCGGACTGTTTTACGAAAGTCGCCAGTTCTAGACACCTGCTGCGACAACAAGTTGAAGATGATGACGCCACAATATACCACAGCCTCATGAGGTATATTCAGGTTTATTTGAAATTCGCCAGCTTAGCTTGCATACCAGACCCAAAAACCCGGTTGCATGGGTAGATAACGAGAGTGACAATGTCTCATACTAGATCAATGAATAGTACAGATGATTGCAGAGTTACGTTCGGAGCTATATCAATTTCCTATCTTCCAACTGACGCATCATATGCTGACTAATATAATGAATAAGCGTGAGCTTGTCCGGATGATGCAGTGAGCGTTGTCTTCTCTTCCAATGATAATGAACATTAATGATTGGTATTGGGTTACGCTAGGACCCCTACTCATGATATGTGTCACATGATTGATGTCGGTTGATAATGTTTCTATAATGATAGTCTAGTCGTCCCTCTCGGTGGTAAATGTAGGCATAACATTATAACTTGTTGTGGGGTCGGCCAAGAGTCGGCCTTGTAGCTATTTCCATGCCGTGATTAAATGACACCTTAGACCAGTTGTTGCCAAGTTTTGACGGATTTATCTGCCGTTTTTGCTGCGTACAAACTCCCACAACAAAAGCCACAAGCTAAGAAGAAGTACGGTTTGCTTCATGAGGAATGTACAAATCCCCTATATCAGTCTGTACAGCAAGTATGGCAACTGATTTGTTATTACGTTATGCTACTCGGATTCCAGGCCTCATATACCTGTGTACTTATGTAATGCTGCGATGATACATGTAATTGAACGCAATTTTTTTTTGATTGCAAAACTCGGTCTGCCACCGTTTGTGCACCACGGTTTGCACTTATGATACGCTTAGTGACTGGGCTCCAGATGTGTGATACCTTAGACCTTAGTGCGTGTTGTGTGATGTCTGTCCATGTTCTCGTGGACACAGAGAATAGATGGATACTAGAAAGGTATTATTGATGGTTAACAGATACTTACAATGCCTCTTAATGATTCACTATGGTTCTTTAGAAGTATTTAATTAAGAGGAATGCAAACCCAAAGTGATGACCAACGACCATCTATATATAGCGTGAACAGCCGTAGAATAGCATGACTAACGTCGCCTATACAACAGGTTGGAGCACATTTACGTCGAAGTTGTTACGTTGTCATGTATGTGTGCAATCTAATTTGACATCACGTATCGTGTATAGATTCTAACCCTTGCCGAATGTTTGTCATTTACCATAATAACGTAGGATGTTGGCACTGGGAATATTAAGCCATTGCAGAATTACGTATGACATAGGCACTGGGCATATACAGTCATTACAGAATCATGTTTGAAATTGGCATTGGGAGTATTCAACTATTGCACAATCGTGTACGATATTGGCATTGGTAATTTTCATCAACTACAGAATTCCGCATAAAAATAGCATTGTGAATATTCATCCATTACAGAAGCTGACAGAGAATCAGACGTAAATGCCGAGGCAAAAGAGGGTCGACAATAGCGAAACGAGTAATCGATTGTAATAATTCCAGTATGCATGTATGATGTTTAACTGCATCATTCACAACGTACTTCGGCTGTTACAGTCCTCAGTTGTATGACCATTATGACCAGCTTACATGTAAATAAATCTGCATTCAACGTCAGCTGGGTCCGGGTTGTATAAAGCCCAATAAGCAGCCCATGAAACCATGTTATTGCACACTTCTGTGATCCACAGGGAAGGGACCAAGACGAGTCCGAAAGATAGTACGTACATAGCACAGGTTGTTGCCGATGTCATGTAATTCAAAACAAGAACCTGATAACTCCCGGTCGAGCTTGAGACCGCATTTCTCTGTGCCGCCACCTCTCCTACAAAACCGCAACGCGGTTTCCCATTGTGATAGCAAAGAACTCAAGATGAGCTCACATAATGAATTGGGTGCCTAAAATGCTTACAGTGTATCGATGTAACCGAGCGAATGTGAACTAGAGGTATCTTCTGTAGGATTCTTAAGTAATGGGGTAGGCATTTAATCTGACTGGGTTGGCATTTAACCTGATTAGGTGGGCATTACATCTGATTGGCTAGGTATTTAATCTGATGGGATAAGTATCTATTCTGATTCTACGTTCTTTCCAGAGCAAGGGGACTAGTTTAGTTAAAGGAATGATTGTTGACCGACTTTAAACAAGGCTTCAATAAAGCTGCCAACTCCACTTTGACAACACCACTTTGACAACACCAATAGTAATAGCGTCCTCGGTAGCTTGTTATTAACAGCATCATACTTTCAGTTTGTCCAGACTCACTTGAACCTGCTGTTACAAGCGACGACCCCAGAAGACGATGTTCGGTTTGTTGAACAGATACACACAACATATCAAAAATGACTGTCATGGTAATTGTATATGCATTACAGCAAAACCTGCGTAGAAGTTACCAGTTCATGACCTTTGATGAATATAACATTGTTCGACATCCGCAAAAACCAAAAGGTAAGCATCTTCACATCCGCTGTGGCATCTGCAATGACACATATCCAATGTCCTGAAGTGCAGCACTTTATCACAATGAACTTTTAGGTGACAAAACCAAGCTTGTTGTAACAAACAGCGGCTTTGTTTCGTAGTTGGTTCAGAACTATGATGCATACACCTAGCCTGTCGACTCGCTGGAACTAGATCAACCTCTTATGAACGCAGACACCTATATGATAAATGTTAAAGGATCGGTTAAGGGTATGCTCAAGGTTATGCAAGCCAATGTAGAGTCATTTCACGACATGGTCCATGAGTGTCTGGAGGTTGCGATGGGACTTCCAAGTAGTCCCAGGAGAAGCACTATCTGCCGTACATACAATGATATCAATCTTATCGAGATGTCATTACCGAGGCAGGTGATCACAGTACAATGGAAAAGAAATTATCGTAACCGCCAACATCCTCCAGAGTATATAACACGCCTTTTGTAGGTTCGTTTATAATATTTACTGCTCACCATACACCAATTAATGCCATTTTCAAGACCGATACATCAAATAGTTTGTGCTGTTGTTCAACGTTACACTAGGCGCACGGGGGTGTATGAGTGTAATTCATGTCGTTTTTACATATTGTTGAAATTATCAAAGGTTTGAGATTGTGAACGTCGTTGGTCTATCGCATCACATGACCAACTGTTATCAAGACCAATTAGGATCACGAATATTACATCGCGCATATCGCTGAGAAGTCAGGATATCTCGAATACTAACTACTGCGGCCGCATTTAGTTGGAAGATATTTTAGGACGTCTAAGACTCCTGAAACGAGCTGTATTATAAATAACAGGACTAGAGAATTATTTCATGTATAATTTTGTCAATAACTTAATTCTCTGATGCTAGAAAATTGGCCAGAAACAATTTATTCTATATGATATGCTACATTACCAGCGGACTGTATGTTATCCCTTTGATGCTTAGAATGGCTATTTATATAACAACATACATTAATTGTGTGGTAAACACGTAATAGCAGACCGACTACATGCCCCCATCATATACCGAAGCACTTCAACTACCTTATCTGTGTATCAATAATGAATGTATAGTTTCACTATTGCACCCCTTCCTAAACAGAGGGCAAACAACCTACAGGTAATAGAGGTGATTCAGTTCACGATAAGCCACTAAAATTCGAACACATTATGATGACTCAGACTTGAATGATAAATTCACCCCATTCATTTACTGAACATTTGTTAGAAAGAAAAATGCATATGTAACCATCTTGTGAGTACAAAGAGGCCGTAATAATAATGTTTTTGGAAAGAAAGCTGATTTGGCAACGTGATAAGAATATATTCATGGTAACTTCTTGCCATAAAAGGCACCTAATCAATATTCAACATAGACCGTTGAAAGCTAGCACGATGATTAATTTGTATATTGTAAGAGTGTTATATGGAGCTAGATTTACTCCTGTTCATTACGGCTCATCTACTGCAGTCACTTGCAAATCACTTGCAAACATTACGCAACACTCTCAGGGTAAAATCAAATTTGGAAGGGATGCGATGAAGATTGGTGAAGTAATAAAGTTCAACATAATACGCAGCAGTTTCTACAGTCGCCTCGTAACAAGGTTGTATATAATTTTATTTTTATTCAATCTTGCTTAGGTATAATTTTAAATGCATACTTCGCGTGGTCGAGCGGTAATATTTCACTCACATACACTGACGATGTTCATTTACCGTGCCGAATGTACATTGAAAGGGGAAGGTTTAGGTGTGTCAACCAAACGGGCTTATGACGTACGCTGAACGTGGTTCACGTCTAAATGCATTATTGCTACGGCTGATGATAGTGAAGTCAATCGGACCTTTCATGTGAGGCTCCTAACAGTCTAGACGGAGATGATATATGACAGGCAGTGTGATGGGGCAGGTCAGGCTGTGTGCCCGGATCACGCGGTGGATCATCTCTTACAACAGAAATACGCATGAATACCGCATTCGAAAGCCACACAATCAGGTGGCAGGTCGGGCTGTGTGAGACACAGAATTCTGACAATGCAAATGCGTGTACTGCGGTATAGGCAAACAAACCACAGATCATGCGGTGCATGTACAACAGTAAAAGGCAAAAAATAACAACATAGGGCACGTTTTGAAGGTACAACGGTAAAGGCAAACAAACCATAGGGCACGTTTGGAAGGTACAGCAGTAAAGGCAAACACACCATATGTCACGTTTGGAAGGTACAACAGAAAAGGCAAACAAACCATAGAGTACGTTTGGAAGGTACAACAGTAACGACAAACAAACCACACAGCACGCGGTGAATATACAACAGTAAAAGACAAATCCCCCGCCCCAGACGGTGAATGTACAATGGTTTATGCGAGCCAACCACACAACACGCAGTATGCATACACTACGGTTAGATCGAGCAGTACATTGGCACCTCATAATTCAGTTATCAAGTTATGGATATATAATGCCCTACTTATATACATGTAATGTTACCACAGCGTGAGATCCCACTAACCTTGCAGTAGATGCGTCACCAAATATACGCCTTTGACAGAAATATACCAGCGAGGGTCCCAAGTAAATCTACCCGGATAAAGAAAATGGCAGAAATATCTGCTGTTAACAATTATGACGGTGAAATGGTGAGAAATAATTGCATGATGCAGACTAAAGCCTGTCCTAATGCGACAAGCTTCGTCTCAGCCGTCTCCAATAACGGCTCACTAGGAGTAGTTCACTAAGTGTCCTGCTCTGGACTGGGACACCAAATCAATTAGGCCACAACCAGTCATCACCAAATCGCCTCATTTATGCTAAGTTGCTACTCAACTTGCATGCTCAATGAGATGGAAAAGAAAGTCATTGCGCTAAATTTTATACAGATAATGGTCCTAATGAACAATGGTCACGTTTTATTTCGTAATCTAATACCCACAGACGTAATCTGGATATCCCAATGGGCAAATCACAACTAGGTCTTCATGCTTGAGAGGAATGTTACATTCGTTCGCCGTATAGCATCGCATTAGAGAATCTCCCCGGGGATGGTCATGTTGGCTACATAACCACGCTCTTCATATTATCGTTGGCTTGGTTAACTTTCAAATAGCTCTGGAAATGCCACGCCAACCAAAGCTATTGTCGTGGGCCACAGATTGCGTTAGTTTGGTAGAGTCGTTATCGGAACTGTATTAAGATTGTTAAATTTATTATGTTGTCGGTAAAACATCTCAACTTGCCCGTTTGGTTGAACAAGTGTATATACATGCAAACTATGAGGGTGGGCAGGCAGGCCAATAAATAGTCGGCAGGAATTTCACCCGATGGCTTTGTGACTGCGCCGACATAAATCTGCCATTGCTAATGCGATTGTACTGTGAGATACTGCAGCTACTCCTGACGGCGAGTGTAGCTTCCAGTCGAAGTATTCCTGCAAATATCAACCGAAATATCGTAATGTTACTCGTGGTCAGTGAAATCAGAACGTGAAATGTAGGGCAAAGCTTGCGTTGAGACGGTTAACATAACTTTGATCATGGTTGACAATTATCATCAGTAGGTCCGAGCTTTGTGAACCAAGCAGCATTTAGAACATGCCACGATCATTGTTCGAGAAACCAACAAACCTCACGTGGCTGTGCCTTAACCAACCATAACCATGTGGTAGCTTCTTAACCAAAAACACCATGTGGTAGCTTCTTTACCAACAACACCATGTGGTAGCTTCTTTACCAAAAACACCATGTGGTAGCTTCTTTACCCAAAACACCATGTGGTAGCTTCTTTACCAAAAACACCATGTGGTAGCTTCTTCACCAACAACACCATGTGGTAGCTTCTTTACCAAAAACACCATGTGGTAGCTTCTTTACCAACAACACCATGTGGTAGCTTCTTTACCAACAACACCATGTGGCAGCTTCTTTACCAACAACACCATGTGGTAGCTTCTTTACCAACAACACTTTATGGCAGCTTCTTAACTAACAACACCATGTGGTAGCTCCTAACCAGCAAAACCATGTGGTAGCTTTTTAACTATCAACACCATGTGGTTGCTCTTAACCAGCAACACCATGTGGTTGCTCTAAACCAGCAACACCATGTGGTAGCTTCTTAACTATCAACACCATGTGGTTGCTCTTAACCAGCAACACCATGTGGTTGCTTTTAACCAGCAACACCATATGGTTGATCTTAACCAGCAACACCATGTGGAAGCTTCTTAACCAACAACACCACGTGATAGCTTCTTAACCAGCAACACCATGTGGAAGCTTCCTAACTAATAATTCCGTGTGGTAGCTTCTTAACTATCAACACCATATGGTTGCTCTTAACCAGCAACACAATGTGAAAGCTTCTTAACCAACAGCACCATGTGGTAGCTTCTCAACTAAAAACACCGTGTGGTGGCTTCTTAACTATCCAAACCATGTGGTAGCTTCTATACCAACAACACCATGTGGTAGCTTCTTAACAAACACCACCATGTGGTTGCTCTTAACCAACAACACCGTGTGGTAGCTTCTTAACTATCAACTCCATATGGTTGCTCTTAACCAGCATCACCATGTGGTAGCTTCTTAACTAAAACACCGTGTGGTAGCTTCCATACCAACAACACAATGTGGTAGCTTCTTAACTATCAACACCATGTGGTAGCTTCTTAACCAACAACACAATGTGATTGCTCTTAACCAACAACACCGTGTGGTAGCTTCTTAACTATCAACACCATATGGTTGCTCTTAACCAGCAACATCATGTGGTAGCTTCTTAACTAAAAACACCGTGTGGTAGCTTCTATACCAACAACACCATGTGGTAGCTTTTTAACTATCAACACCATGTGGTAGCTTCTTAACCAACAACACAATGTGATTGCTCTTAACCACCAACTCCATGTGGTAGCTTCTTAACCAACAACACCATATGGTCGCTTCTTAACCAACAACACCTTGTGGTAGCTTCTTAACCAACACCACCATGTGGTAGCTTCTAATTCAACAACACCATGTGGTAGCTTTTTAACTATCAACACCATGTGGTAGCTTCTTAACCAACAACACCATGTGGTAGCTTCTTAACTAACAACACCATGTGGTAGCTTCTTAACCAACAACACCATGTAATAGCTTCTTAACTAACAACACCACGTGGTAGCTTTAACCAACAACACCATGTGGTAGCTTCTTAACCAACAACACCATGTGGTAGCTTCTTAACTAACAACACCATGTGGTAGCTTCTTAACCAACAACACCATGTGGTAGCTTCTTAACTAACAACACCATGTGGTAGCTTCTTAACCAGCAACACCATGTGGTAGCTTCTTAACCAACAGCACCATGTGGTAGCTTCTTAACTAAAAACACGTGTGATAGCTTCTATACCAACAACACCATGTGGTAGCTTCTTAACTAAAAACACCGTGTGGTAGCTTCTATACCACCAACACCATGTGGTAGTTTCTTAACTATCAAAACCATGTGGTAGCTTATTAACTAAAATCACCGTATGGTAGCTTCTATACCAACAACACCATGTGGTAACTTCTTAACTAACAACACCATGTGGTAGCTTCTTAACCAACAACACCATGTGGTAGCTTCTTAACTATCAACACCATGTGGTAGCTTCTTAACTTACAGCACTATGTGGTTGTTTCTTTACTATCAACTCCATGTGGTAGCTTCTTAACCAAGAACACCATGTGGTAGTTTCTTAACCATCAACACCATATGGTTTCTCTTAACAAGTCGGAGATAAATGAACGATGCTGATGAAATGAGGGCATTATCGTGTAAACTTTATTCACTGCTACAATATTCTGTAAATTAAAGATCAGCTATCAATTTAACTGACAACTGCTGTAAAAACAATTCGGAATGGGCTCGCCTCGATCAGATTCTAGTTTTCCATCGCCTCCATTGTTCATAACGTGTTCATAGCATGTAGTACGTCTGTTTAATGTGGATGTCCCCAAGACGGTTGACCATGATTCCAAATAATCCATGCACGCATATAAGTTGAATATTGTTAACTCGGCATGGAAGTTCTACTCCGTTGCATTTGCATAAAGACTAAACTGCGAGCTGCCCACCTTCCTCACACGGCTCACCTCATTTAGCTTATAATCATTATATATTGATTGGTCAGTTGGGCTTCGAAGTCTTTATGAGACTCACATGCGCTGTGTACATTAAATTCATGGCGTTAATGCACGGAAGAACGAGCATTAGGACCTTGATGATTGTCCGTGCCTACAAGCCATGTGTTATAATTATAGTGGGAAAATGCGTGGAAGATTGGATTTGCAGCAACGATTCTTAACGCAGCGCGGGTGTAACCTGTCGGACATTTTCGTAGGGTACCAGCGTTTAATTGTGCTTTGCAAAAAGGAAGTACAGTTATAGATAATCCACATGCCATCTCTTTGTTTTTTTGGGTGCTTTGACTCCCCAACAGCACATAAGAAAGTGACAGTAATATATAGTACCCTGAAAGTGACAGTAAGAGTCCCATCAACTCTGTCGACAATTTGCGTCCTTCATTAGCTTGCAGGAGTCTGACCATTAGCCATTAGCCAAGTGTTTCGTGTTTTCAACATGTATCTATTAGGTCGAAGCAGTCCCTTAGGTACATAAATATACATCCTTAAGAATGGATGGGCCTTAAAAATAAAGATAATTCAACCATTACGGAATATGGGCCTTCACATTCTAGGGTTTCCGTTGCGGCTGCTAGGAGGGCCCCCGTCACGCACAGCGATTTTAACCGGAACTGGGGTCATGTTTCTCTGCCTGTCATGCTGTCAACACTTCGCTCGCGCTTTACCAGATGCTGTTTATTGTTACTGCGTTGCTGCGCGCATTCTTGCTGCGTGTTTCTAAAGCTGTTAAGATCATCAAAGACGTCGCCGAAGATGGCAAGCGTATTCTTAACTTCTCTTAAGTACATCGGAACGCTGTCACGTCGCAATGAGCACATTTGAAACAGTTCTCAAACACAGAGATTATCATACCAGAGTAATCCAAAATGTTGCCAACTACATTCATCTCCAGTCGTCTGGATAGTATTCTGCAAGAAAATCAGTATTCACCCGATATCATTTCAAAGTTAGCATCATCACTGTCTCCTTCTTAGTGGAAAGTATCCCAGCTGAAAACTTTCGTCAAAGGTAGGTGAATCCCTCGCTCGAGTTATAAGAAAACTGAGCTCGTAGAATTAGTACAAAATTGCCTGCCGCACCGTAAATATGGTGTACTCGGTCGGGGGAAGACGATGCAGAGAATATTTACAATGAATGAAGAACTATTAGCAGATCCAAACAAACTCTCTGCATGGCAGACCGACATGTCAAATGCACATAAGCTTACTGAGGCTTACTGTCTTATGCATTTGATGACCATAGGACAATGCGTGCATTATATCTGCTTATAGGCCTGTTGTTTGTAAAATTTACCGTAACATGCTCATTTTCGATTTCAGAACGATTCACATAATACACACATGTAGGTAAACAATGAAGGACGAGCCGGTGTCCTCTGTTGTATCCTATTCCTGCTCAGTTTCACTGCTTACAAAAAGTGAGTAGCACAATGTTGCACTCAAGATGACAAACGTCCATTGGAATCTATCTACACGTCAGTATGCATTGCAGCCACATATCTAACACAGGGTGATCAAAATACCTCTCATATATATATTCTGTGACGACGCCTGCAGAACGTCCAGACCATGGCTGACGGTGAGTGTGGTTCTGTTGACCGATCCTGCATTGAAAAGATATCTAGCGCTGATTTCAGTGATTGATACCTCTGTTACCGTACCGACCTCGTCGCAACCACTTACATCCACTGCCGGGGCGGCATCTGTGCAAGCTGCTTCAATGACGTCTACCGCTGCTGTTCAATCAATTAAAAGAAAAATCTATTTTTTGGTTTTGAATGGGTGTCCCACTACTTGTGTTCTTGAGGACATCAAAGAAAAGCAAAGCGGGATTGTCAAAGGGCGTCATGGTACATGATCAGAAATGAAAACAAACTAGCCCTTGATAGAAAGGCAGCTTCTCTAGCCAAACGTGACAATTTCTACAAAACCAGCGTATTCCGCTTTTTTATCTTCTTTTGGATGTTACTAGCTTGCTATTTAAACGTCATAAATTCAATAGAATGGAACATCGATAATTCGGCATCATGGCACTATCTGTAAATAAGCGACCGTTAATGTAACAATACCATGGATGTTATTCCAGGCTAATCTCATGCCTTGTGGTTGTTCAAACACCCAGGTGTTGATCAACTGATCTGACAGAAATTAATCATGAGAGTAGATGTAGCAAATAACAGCTGCACCATTTTCTCCAGAGTACGCATGACTGATTACAAAGTTATATTGCACCTGGACGGCATTAGTTGTCATGTATTTATGTTTTGGCGTGATGCAATCTATGATAGCTTCATCAATAATTGAAGACGCCGTACTGCGAGTGAGCAGACCTTGGGGCGCCATATGCGTCATATATAGATCTACGCAATCAGCAGATAAATCAGGTCTTGGGAGGTATTTAATGTTTGTAACAACCGCCATCAGAGCACCAGGGTTAACTAGTCTCTACGATACCAGTGCAATAAGACCAGATACGAAATTATTATATTGGATAATTTTGCAATAGAAAACTAGTTTGAATTGAATTGCAGTTTCATTTACCATCCTACCACAGTATTATATCCCGAAACAGTTTTTCCTCTCTCTGCTTAATGCTGATTATTTAATGTAACCGAAACCACATGTGCGTATCGACATTTGATCACTGGTGATATGGCGTACTCAATTTCGCGACATGACAGAATGAGAGTCAGCTTTGTGGTTTGCATTAACCAGCATCGAGGGTGCAAGGTGAAGGACATACACGCTATGCATCACTTACTGTAAATGACGGAGTATGAAATGCATCACTTACTCTAAATGACGGAGGAAGGAATGCATCACTTACTGTAAGTGGTGGAGGAAGAAATGCATCACTTACTGTAAGTGGTGGAGGAAGAAATGCAATCCAGCGCGCACCAAAAAGAGGCAGGAAGTCCAATTTTCTGTCACAGTGCAAGCGCACGATAAACTGGTCCCTAGGCAATCAATGCATGTTTGTTTGATATCCGTTGAAAGTTCGTGAGCGTTATTGATATATAAGACTCTCGGGTGGTCTATTGCTTTTAAATAACGCACACAGAAGTCAGACATTAGATAAGGATATACGTTCTAAACAATAGGAGGAACAAAAATGATTGCACCATGCCAAGGATGAATTCATGATCGCCAGCTTTGAATCGTGATCCATAAATATTTGTACAAATTAGATTTCCCTGAGCAACAGTACAATAGCCACTATAAAAGACTGAAGGAATCTGATGATAACGTATCCAGGCAACACAGTAACTTGCCCTGTCATAAATTACTCCCCTCAGGCCTAACTCCTGATCTGCCTCCTCAAATTTCGCCGCTCACATATATTCTACTAAAAATTTAACCTGCATTCTAGCGTACTAACATAGGAAATCTTCTTCGGACACATACTCACGCTGTTGTTTTTATGTCAGCGTTCTTACTGTTGTACAACAAACGCCTTTTGAATTGAGCAAATGAACCCATGGTGATGTTGAAAAACAGAACAGTATGCATGATAAACTGTAATTGATTCAAATATATTAATCTGTTACCAATATCGTTCTTAACTTATCACGAAGAAACAAGGTAATTAATGTAAAAAGCCTTTCCAATGTGTATGTATTAGTTAATGTTTTATCTAATTGTATTTTAGGATGTCGCTGACAGCAATTTAAAAATTCAGGTGTGCGAGCACTTTCACTGACAAGGGCGTGACAAGGTGTAAAAGATGGGTTGAGGCGAATGGCTCAGTTGGTCGTAGCCACCTCTGGTGTATTTTCCTCCAAACTAATATTTGAATAAATTTCATCAGATTGAGAGTATTGTTACAGGCAGCCCCTGCTGCTTCGCTGATGATTAGATTTGCAAATAATCCTTATGTATTGAACCACCTTAATGAGACTCGTTTGCGTTGATTGAGTACAAGGCAAAATAAAATATCTCGTGTTCCAAGTTGATCAGCTTTTCATGCAATATATCGATATGTTTGATAAAAAGCCAGTTAAATTGAGGGCTGCGCGATAGAACTAGATTATTTGAATCCAGGTTATTGTGCGATGAAACGGGTAACAAGAGCAATGATTAGGTCTTAGTCTAATGTAAATGAAAATGTAAAGAGGGTCCAAATCAGTGCTGGGAATTCAATATGTGGCATGTCAATGATAGATAATCCACGGCGTGGTCATGCACATGCAGGAATCTAACATCGGATGATGGGTCGTGATATGTGATCGATGCTCACTATTCAGAGAGGTCATAAATTCTGTCATTTGCTGTATTTGTCTTTTTGTATTTAATTTCACACAAAATTAGCGGAACGAAAATGTAAAAAATTATTGGCTTTGAGCATATAATGAGCATGTTCTATGCCAAACAGCATCACTGAAATGTCACGTTCTAGTTGGATAAAGCTGTCCCAGCCCTGGATGAGACTGACCTGTCATGGAGATTCCCGCAGTCTAGACAGAAATGATGTATGAATGGGGATGTGATAGGATATCTGAGACAGTGCTCCCGAATCACACAAGGCATCATCTCTTGCTATGGGCCTAAATGTGCTACAAAACAGTTGCATATACTGTAAACAATGTAAAATCAGACACCAGGTTGGCCCGAATCAGCATTAAAAATTAGAAGCTTTCCACCAATTTGTTACAGTGTTACAAGTTCGGGCCTTTTCTATGGGATTTATAGCCACCTGACGTTTGATGGCATACAGTGAAGTAATAGAGCACATTAGATATTGTTTTGGACAGTATTTTTTTACAAAAGATTGTCCAAAGGACTTGATAAATAATATTCGATTCCATCAACGGTGAGCTCCTTGTAATGCGTCGCCAATTGTTCAATGTGTTAGCTTTTTAGTCATTTAAAGCTTCAGTTGCACGAGAGCTTAGTTTGCTTTATTGATGAATGCGTCACCTAGACATTAATTTCGCCAACAGCAACGCCCTCAACGTTTGCAAACTCATACCGGTTTTTCTTTGCATATAGAACTTCAGTAATCTTTACTCTTTGAAGTCAAAACAAACCATGAACATGACTGGATGGATGCCAGACAAGGTACACAGGTACACAGCTTGAGCCATAATGAGAGATATATAAACATAGGATAAATTCAAATTAAGAATTAAACTCAGCTGAAAACGTTAAATTGACCGATACTACATTAATTTTAATACATAAACACGAGTAACGAATTATTGCAGTAGTTATTATGTCAAATTTGCTTTAGTCAATATTTAACCACATTGTTATATTCTCGGTTCAATGTTCAAGATGCCATTTAACATACTCCAGGTCGGAGGAACGACATGGTTGGTAATCGGTAAGTACCATGTTTACCAAAAACAACAATAGGGTCGCCCAAGAATATATCGCCTTTTTGCATTCATTGAGAAACACACTTGAGTCTTTGAGTTAGTTTGCTCTCGTAATTATATCACAATGCACCATACCTAGTTGTTTGCAAAACGACCTCGGTCCTCAAATTGCATGCAATATTGTTGTTCTACGGTTGGTGCTCGGAACCTACGGACGTCTAAATGACGAGTAATGATTTCGGTAGTAGATGTCAGGTGAAATCATGCCTAGGATCATCTACGCTGTTACTCAGGAGCCATAGCGTGCTCGATAAATGTGACGGTGAAACAGGCACTGCATAAGTCACAAGGGGGCAACAACTATCATCAAACGTTGATAATCTGTAGTGGACTTCCTGAAATACCACAATGATGGCTGGGAATCATCAAATGGGGCCGAGACCAACCTAATGCGGGTAAATATAGAAGAAGAGAGAAGAGCGATGAGGTCATAATAAAGATTAACCATACGCACTATTCGCAGTCCTCTCCCATGTCTCAACTCGATCACAAAATGGCAACATAATAAAGTTAACCGCTACTATATTTGTGAACACCGCTGAATGACCATAATATAATGAGTGTTTATGATGCTACAATTCGTTATACGGTATTCAACGTCCTTCACTTATGATTGTGTTTATGGGAGATGTGTGCATGACAGCTCGCGACATATTACAAGTGAACAGCAAAAATGTCATGGTGACGTCTTTCGTCAATTCGTCCTCTTTAAAGGATTGCATAATGTAGAAAGAAATTAAAAATGTACAATTAGTTATCAAGGCTAAAGCATTTATCACTGTGAACTAAAAATAAAATCATCAAAACATAAACCGATTTATCGACAGGGAAAGCAATATATGCATGTTACTAGCGAGAATCAACCCGTACACAGATAGCATATATTGATTTGCTGTCATTATCGGCGGTTTGTATCAGTGGGTTGCGATGTTGTAGGAATGCACACTGCAATTATTCAACACAATCAATAATACTGGTAATTACAGGGTATCATTATAAATCATTTCCTGTTTCCTCTTAATGACTGGTCAATCTCTTGTTTACCATGATGGTGCCTAGCATGTCTCAGTAAAGATGCCAGTGTAATAAACGGCAGAAAGCTGTAGTTTCCTCCACTCGTGGTTTATATGACAGCACAGAGCGTCTTCGGGCTAGATACCATGATAAGGAGTAATTACCCACGGGTCGGTCATGTAGCTAATTCCCTGACGTAATTAACTGACACATCTGTCCTAGGGTTAGAGATCATTAGAGTCGTGTGTGTATTTAATGTGTAATGTAACAGTGGAAAAGGAGGTGGTAGAAAAGATAAGAAACATACGAGCATCTCAAAAGAAACAATCAAGCTTGTACCGGCCGAACTCAGCAATTCGCCGCTAAAATTTATGTGTAGAACAATTGCCAATGCCTTGGCTGCCAAGAGAAACAAAGGCGACTATAGTAGGATAGCTGATCACGCCTTATATTGCTTAGTGTCATACTAGGCATGCTGGTTCGGATTGCTACTGGCATAAGTATCTTATCATTGTTGACAGCATTGATGACAGAAGAATATATGTGAGATGCGACAACGGCCTCAAGACAGATTTACTGAAAGTAAACAGAATATGGTACTGTAACAACTCCGGCCTTTGTTGCATACAACGCTGCTCAAGCTCCTACTATATTGTATCCGCAAGGGTTGTACGAAGACATTGCAATGTGAGATGCTGTTTCCAAGAATGAATAAAGTTAAAAAGAAATAGTAATCAACTTTATTCAAGCCAAACGTGTTGTATCTCTCAAGGCATTAAGGGAATACTCACTCATTAAAACAGAGCGCCTTATGTAGAAATGCAGAATGTTTTTTGAAGAGAGGGGGTGGCAGAATAATTCCTCTAACATACGCTCAAAGAGCCAGCAAATATATTTCATCCCATATCAAAGCATTCCAATGTGAAGTATGTTGCTTGTAAACGGTTATTTGTGCTTCACTGAATCTGTCTCCCAGACGATCCGTTTCTTGCCGCTCATCTCCATAACCATACAAAAAGTATTAATTTACAAAGTTGCATTAAATCGAACACAACGATATACAATCATGTGTGTATATGCAACACATTGACACCGTTAACAACCCATTGTACTGAGCCTAGAGAACTCAAAAGAGAAACTAAGCAATCATTATCAATGCCCCCTATGGTACGCCACGCCGTCTCCTGCAATACTTCCAGCAAACAGAGGGGTGATAGCTCGTCGTCATTCCTCATGACTGGAATGGATAACCACACTCTAGCAGTCTCACCCAACATACTAGTCAAGTCAAGTCTCAGGAAGGTTGTTGACAGATATAACGCAACGCTGCTACTGCTTACAAAAAGCAAATGGGGTCGAACTCAAATGGTTTAGGGTAAAAGGAAATGTAAAAATAGATTATCATTACCATGTAATTTGTTATCACTTATACTTGGATCATGCAAAACTCTCAAGCTCATTACACCCACCAACAGCCATACGTTAGGTTCATATTCTTTCTCCAATGAAATAGATAATCATGCATTACAAACCATAATGATTATCAATTGGCCTTTACCCTTATAAGCTCACGTCACTGCCCGTTATGAGATAACAATGTACAACACTCATGAGCGACACACACATCTTTCGTTGACTGCGATCGAGCGACACAACCTAATGGATTGCCGGCAATAAAATCACCCAACAATCATTGCCCTCACTAAAGCCCGCCTCCCACGCCGCCTGGTCATATTATAGCATCTTATTTGTATGCTTTGAAGATCGTGATCAGCGACCAGCCTGTGTATAATTCAATCAAGTTATGGCTGGATGGATTCCCAAGACACCCACGTCATGTGATGAGGACCTACACCGGGCATTTGTATGCACATGAATCATGAAGCTGAATACAATAATACATGATCAACCTCCCTACTGCACGGCCCATAACGCGATTACTAGGCTACTTCATGTGCAAAACGGAGTTAGAATCGCATGCAATAATTATTGAGGGAATCAATACTAGAAATCTTGTCTTACTCTGCATCCTGAGCTCATTACCAAAGTCGCGCTATTATATGATTACGAAGCTCAGATTTAGCTTCCCTGCCATCTCTAGCAATGCGTTGCCGAGTTAAACAAAAAGCGCTATTGACATCCACGCCTTGCACGTGCCCATCGATATAGACAGGTATCCTCTTATTCGAATGCTATGTATGATCACTGAAGTCTGTCGCTAAAGCACAGAGTGCTATATTAACCGTGTGCTTGGTGAGCATTTAGTGTTTTCATTTAGAAGCGTGGTACAACTGTGGTAAGACTTACAACCAAGTGTTTGATTCGCGGTTTTTTTATAGTCAAGCAAGATATGTAGCATCTGAGACCGAAAGGAGCGATGGTAGTTACTATAATGGTATATAACAGAATATATGGCACATACCATAGAAGGGCCTGAATAAGAAGATATTATGCTATGGCCTCAGTTGTATTAGTGACTTTGGATTATTTTTCTTCTGATATAGCCTACTCAACCGATACCCCATAATATTTTAGCATGCATACCTGCTCCAGCAATAGCCTTCATATCCTGCCTCTACACATCAAAACCAATTCTGAATGGCAACCATGCGCAGCTGTGGGGCTGTTTTACCACCAATATGTAACTTAATAGCACTTGTTGTTTCTTTGTAAGTACAGGTTGTAGTAGAAACATGAATGGATAACAAATGTAAGATTAAACATTCGACACATTAATTTATATTTATTTCAGCGTGGTGAGCATCAGACTCAGTCTTTGGATGCGGTTTTCTTCGCCAAGCCCGAGCTGTCTCTTCTGTATCCGATCCTACAAGCTGCTTTATTGTGTTTCAGTGTCACTATTAGAAAACATATGTGGATCAATTTCACTTCATATGGATTCAAATGTTTAGACAAAATTCGGTATGATGACAATTACAGTTTCTTCCCCTATTATCTCTGGTACGGAATTTATCAGGGCTCTGCATAGACTTATCAGAAATGGTACTACATCAGCCTTCATTAGTGGTTTGTCACCGAGAAGATGTAATACACGTACTGACCTCGTGTCATTCTTATAGATATCCCTGATCCTGACACACGTTGATCAAATGGAGGAAGTTAACTACAAACCAAACAATCTGTAAGTAAACCAATTCAGCCAATGCAACAAGGATCGATTGTATGGCCTAATACGAAAAGTGATTCCTATCCAGTTCAGTGTTAATGATACAATTCATTGCGTTAGCGCCATATTAACCTGACCGGAATGAGCTGAAAGCATTTATAAGAACATGCCAATGCCTATTAAATTACGGGATCGTCAGATTGATGGAACATTGAAATGAAGGAAAATGAACTAATCTTCTTTGTGTATGCTTATATACGCCGCAATGTTTAGGTTCAACTGGCACCGAGAAACCTACTTCATACAGCTTGCTCTCTATGACGACCAGCTGCACAGTTGTTTTGCACAGCACTTCTTAATCGCTGTTGTTTAAGATCCTTGGGAACATACATGAAATGCGATTGTTTGTACGGAAACGTACAAGCATCTTACCAAAATGAAAATGACCAATGTATGCTGCATGTTGCGTACGGCAGTTGCATTTCATGTCAACAGTGAGAGTTAGTGTGAAACGTTATGACTTATGTCACCATCTGAACGTTATGATAATGTGATTGACAACATGAGGCAATGTTGCAAATTTCTGTGTACTGCGGGTTTTTGTTGTCAATTTGTTAATTTGTATTTTTTGGGTATATTCATGTTCTGTGTCATTTTGGTAGTGCATATGTACTGTGTGTTGGATTAGTTTGTTTTGAGTGAAGAGTTGAATGTAGTAAAAGACCGGTGAAGTGAGCGGTTTACGACACCTTGTGGTTTTGAGCTGCAAGTTTGACAGTTGTCAGAGAATAACAGAAAAACCTCAGAAATACCTGTTTATTGTCAAATGCAAATGTCCCAGCGTGGTAAGGATATTTTAGAAGTGTCCGCTACTGAGAAATTTATTTCATTAACATCTGGGGTAGATTTACGTTTGAGATTCAAGTTCTAGTTCAGATACCTTCTCTGCGGTTTTAAATCAGTGTGCTGTTATCGTAAGGTCTGGCATTTATTTTTTGTACACCTCAGTTTATATCAAAGAACATGAGGACAGGGTTTGCCAGGAACCCATTCATTCGGTAAATTTATTTGAGTGTGTCTTCATTATGTACTCTTTGGTAGTTTCACTCACTATGGCTTGGACCCATGACAGATATGGAACAGTTAAGTGACGCATATCTTTGTATTTTGTTTCAGTTTAAACCGCATGGTATGCGTGTTTAGCACAAAGGAAATCAATAAAGAAACAGAAACAACAACAACTGCCTAATGTTATATTTGACATTGAGGGTCAATGTTAGAGATAACACTGCATGTTCGGCGGACCAAGGTCTATAATGCATTTATATGCGAGTCGATTTAAAGAAATCTATAGAGATAGAGAAAGCGGACAATTCAGCTTGTTTTGCAGCTACACGAGCAGCTAGTATCAGTTGTTCCGTGATCATTTGCGTGGCGTATTGCGGCAGCTACACCAGAGAGTGAAAACTTCATCCGATCACGGTTAATTAGATAGCACACGGAACTCGCGCATCAGCTAACTTCAATAAGTTGACGTGAACGACTAGGGCAGATTTCATTCACCAGGGTTTGGTCATAAACTTGTTTGTTACTGCTATCACTTTTGTCACCAGCAACAAAATGTGGCATTAACATTTGACTGTGTATGACTATATTACTGAAAGCACGAATGAAAACCGCACGATTTGTGGTGAGGCAAAAACGAAAGTGACACTGCAACAAATTATTTCAGTACAACAGTTAAATAGACTCAAGTATGAGTTGGGGTTTGATCTATGCTGACGACATGCAGCACACTCAAGGCAGGTCAAATCAGAGACAAGGCGCTTCAGAACTCACATTTACCCATCAGTCTTAACCAATCAATGAGTGTCTATAGATATCCTTAGATTCTATCGATTAAAGCTATTTACCCACAATTAGAACATATCAATCGGTCATATTATTCACTCTCGGTGATTCAGCAATTCAACACAATGTCGCAGACAGACAATGATGTTCCTGGCTATATGCATCAAGTCTACAGTGTACAACCAGGAGACGGCAGGACGTTATATCACTGCTTTGAACACCTCATATTAAGCTCGTCTCGGGATAAACCATTCCGAAATTCGGCATCGCGCCAGAGCCATTCACAACTGTCACAAATGCGGGATATCATCAAACAAAATCATATATAAGCATTGCTGGCTGACCCATTGTCGCCCAATTGTTTCATAAGACCAAGTTGCTGGCTAAATGAGCAATGCGGCACATACAAACGCAACATACGAACGACCATTCTTCTTTCATTCATGGATAAGCTTCCGGCCGCAAGTCGTCTATCTTGCTTACGCTAGATGGATTAGTGAAATACCATAAGCATGACTGGATTAGTAGAGGCTATGTAAACATGAGCAATTAAATTCGATCCCCACATTGACTAATACGTTGCACTATACAACATTTTGTTTATATTTAGCGATCATTTGTTGGTTGTTATTACACAAGCCTCTTTCTTCTAGATAGCAGACAAAGCATGGAGATATACTTTTGGTGAACAATCATTGTTGAATAATATTCATTGGTCATTAATTGTAAAAAGCTTTTATACGTATATAATACGGCTAAGCTTCTTAACGTGGCTCTCATTAATATTTGCCGTGAGGCACCAAGAGAGCAGAGAACTGTTTGGGAATGTTGCATTGAATGCTAATTAGTCAGTATAGGAATTGCAACATTGTTTCACAGCGCGTGATCTCATTTCCACATGTCCATTCTATTTGATCTACAGGTAAGCATAATAACATAGCAATGAACGAAAGTAGTAAACAAACCACGTTTACTTGGTATGGATGACATAGGCCAGCGGCAGCAAATACTGGTAGGCTGGAATCTGATTGCCGACATTTTTACTCTTTCGAATCCAGCTGCGGGTAATGAATTGCCAGCTTAGGCAATATATCTTATCTTAAGTGATAACTTGTCACCTGATAATACACCAGCCCTACCGGTATTGCGCGTTCAAAGTTTGACTGAAGTTTGTTATAGAATGAGCACTCGCTTTGTCTGCCGCACAGTCGCTTCCATGGAAGATTAATCAGATTGTGTTCGACCTCTTGGACGTCAAGATGCATAGGAGTAGGAGCCATCTAACAACACAATACCAGGCATCGTCAGAAAATATTTTTTGACTGACTGGTTCTTGTTGAACTGTCCCTTCAAGCTGATCAAAATAACGGCATAAGAGGGATATCTGCTTTTTACGTTTACTATAAGGCTCCCCATCACTCGCTTAATTCATCTTGCTGTGGAAATTTATTCGACGAATAAAAACAAATCCACAGCTTGTTGTACAAATAAAAACTGACGTCATTTTTTTTATGGGATCTTGTGTCAGTTATCAGGGAAGGTATTGGTATTGAGCGCGCTATCGGTTAAGTTGGCACCGGAGTGATCCATGCCTGATACCACCGCGGCCATTACATCGGCGCACTTTATGTTCACGCTGTCCTATACACAAAGTTCATCTGATATCATTAATCACTCTCACGTGGAATAAATAAATCCGATTTTACAAATACTTAAGTCGGATATTGTTCAGACAATTTATTATTGGATGTAGGTTTGATAGGCGAAGAGGCTGACAACTGCATGGGTTTACAAATGTAATCTTATCCTTACATTTGGTTAATTGGACTGGTTTACATTGAACATCAAGGACGTTTAACTAGAATTAAAATTCTAAGCTATTCTATTACATCCTACAGTTTGAAGATATCTTTGATACCACTTAGGTTTGATCAATCCACACTCTGCCTCGCTGGTGTCATTGTTCTGGGTGATGATTTGTTTTGTGACTATCAATAGGCTAAGTAAGAAGAAAATGTAGGCAATTGCACTTGTAGCTAACTCATTGTTAATATGAAATACCGACGATTCACCGCTAATGGGAGGTTTGATAGGTCGGCTTATGTGCGACACATACCCGCTGAATCACGCAGAAATGGCTCAGGCAATATCTCCCCATGTGGATTTGCTTTCGCCCATCATGTGATTTTGTCCCATATGTCGGAAGTATGCCCAGATATTCTTATATCTTACACGAGGCATGTTTTCCCTCTTCCACAAAAGCACCATGCGGAACACAATTGCTACTTGCACGTAGCGAGCCAAAGCATGGTTGATGGGAAGGTAATGATCAGTCTGTGATGCGCAAATTACAGGAGCTGCTTATCAACCCTAGGCCTACTCAAAGAGGCGCGTACAAAGAGCTCATCCAGACTGAAAGCGGTTGTCACAGGTGGTGACGGCAAAGAATGGGGTAGGCTTTGTTGCACAATTAAACACGCTTGAAGGTCAAATTTAGTAAATGTGGATGGAATGTACCATGATAAAGCATGCGATGCACTGTTCCATTCGCTGCCGCAAAAAGATCGGCTCCAAGTTAGGGTGAGCAGTTGGCTGTTTTGTTTATATATGTATGCATGTTGTGTCATCCATCAACCTGACAATTAACTAATCCATGCATTTTTCATTGTCATCATATTACCATAAAATACAAATTTGACTGATGATAATTTATTCCAGCTCGTCTACAGCCGTCAATGGGTAATCCTTCTCAAGGATACAGCTAAACCCTCTAGGTATGACCTACTTGGAAAGGATGTGTTGAAGATTGATGGTGCAATAGAATGATACACGCGTAGGCTCTTGCGAGTAATACCCTGTTTGGTGATGATTTGTCATAGTATGAACCTAGCATTATTACGCTGTCAACACTCTGAATGCGTTTGCAACGGTTTGTTTTCTTTTCATTGCTCGGTGAATGATGGAATGGTTTCAAAACCTGACATGGGAATCATCCATTTATTCACTGGCCCATTTTTTAACCGAAGTGCTCCGAACAAGCAAATAATAAGGTTGCACAAATCTACTTCTATTAAAAACAGGTCCGGGGTCGTTGTTGTAGTAAACGTGCTTGCGTTTTGACATTATGAATCAACCATTATTGTCTCTTTGCCAGGTCGAATAATAGGTTTAATAATGATATATAGCTCGCTATACAGCAGGAATATTTAAAAAAAAGGACGCTGTTACATTACACAGTTGGAATATCAGCGGTAGTAAGGGAATGCAATGTCCTTGAAGATAAATATATGTATTTTAGGTCACCTATGTAACGAGAAATGTCTTAAATATGTTTATTCCACTTTTATTCATTTGTAAAAACATTTCCGCGCTTTAAAGTCCCCTATGTGTGGAATTGTTTGCTTGCTGCATGTTCCCTATGTCATAAAAGGCAGAAGGTTTAATCGAGAAATGACGAACAACACCGACAGAACAATCACATCTAATTAGACAATAGGACATATTATAATTTGGATCCAAATATAGAAGGACGAAAAAAATGTCGATGATCAGCTCCTTCTTGTATGTGTTTCCTGTGGTGGATGAATAATATCGAATTGTGTGCCATCATCGTTATGTGTCAACACATACAGCACACTCCATTTTACCAACACATTTGCACTGTGTCATAGTGGCAATCTTTGGTGATTATATTCATCCATCATCTATTCATTATTTTGAATAAAGCCGCTCGTGTTCTCTCCGGGCAACTTCCCCAAAACCATTTGCACCTAATGCAAGGTTCATGATGACTGCGATGCCTTTCCAAGAGTATTTTAGATTCTTGGTATGCAACGATTCATTGTCTCCCCTAAATGCAAAATATCCGCTCTCAAAGCATTCGATAAGGGGTGTAGAAACCTTACGCCTTGTCATCTGTTCGTCCTCGTATAACGAGAGCTATCAATATAACAGCGAGGATACTTGATGCTGCGATACAAACAGTATTTCCATATTGAACTAAACTTTCCAAAAGACTAGTCTAGCTATTTGTGTTAATTGGTTAAGCTGGTTGTCACAGAAGTGTCACATGTGGCTGAGTAAGTGTGTGGACAGTGCAATGCTGAAGTTCTATGTGAATGATTGACCCAGGCTGCCAACATGGCCGTGTAAGGTAAGGCCCTGCCGTAAAAAGACAAGTCTTGACCATGTCAATGTCATCATATCTCAGTGTGTTGTGTCGCCGGTTGGCTGTTAGTGTTTACTACTCTCCGCAGACGGGGACTTTAAACCACTAACAACATCAGCAGAGTCGCAGGTAATTCACCTCATTGAACTTATAAGGCTAGCGTAATAGCATGTTCAATTATTATTGACTTGACTTCGTAGCAGCCGACCATATGGCGCCAAAAATTGTCAATATTATCTAGGCAATGCATGAGCAAGAAATGCATTGGAGATATTGCTAATATTGCTAATCTATTTCCAACACCAGGCTGTGTTTAAAATGGGAAAATGTGGTTGGTTGCTTCAATAATACGATGCAAAATTATGTAAAGTGACATGAGACCATCCAGTGGATGTCGCATGAAAGACGGCGTTTCGGAGTTATTAATTCTATATAGACGTCAGCGAGTGTCATAAGTTTAATAGGATGGCCTAAGGGCGATTGTCGCTCAGGACACATTGTGCGTCTTAACATAAACGACGTTGAGGGATCGAAGGCATCCTGGTAACTGCCTCTTGGCAAGGTTTTTAATGAATGCTATAAATTCATTGCTGATAATATTACGCTATGCGAAATAAGACCACAGATGAAATTGTTAATCATTGTGTGCAAGCAATATCGGAAGAAGTTTATAAACGCTAACTGAATGGAAGTGGTTTAGTCGTGAAGTCATTAAATATTTGCGATTCTGTTGTGCACCTGACTAATTTCCTATGTAATCTGATTGTATGTTTGCTGTGATGTCAGACAAACCGTCATTGCACCCCATGCATGTTTGTCTGCCTATTTATTGCCTAAGTGGCCCACCGAGACCCTAGCTTGGTCTTTTGTTAATGTTATCGGCCATTTTGCTATTGGATAATCAGTCTTTAAAGCTCTGCGCTACTTTGCTAGCGACTCGCTCCGCAAAGTCCAAAATCTATTGATGCCAAGACAATATCCAATAGACTTGACTGATAACACTGTCGGCCAACCAATGTGTCTATTTCACTGGAAATCCAATACGTGACCGCGTCCAACATTTGACATTTAGCTTGTTCTAGATCAGTATTCAAGTCGATATCGTTTCACATACATATTAATTAAAATACGATATTAATCTGCCCTGGTTGATAAGATATGTAATAAACGGTATTCGTAAGAAAAGAACATGCTACCAAGCTGGGTCCGTTGCAGTTTTTATAGAAGAATGATGTCTGCATTATCAGTGTACATCGAGGTAAGCTCAATTTGCAAAAACAGACTCTAAACTGAATTATATCATATGCGTCTTGAAAGGCTTCCAAGCAGTCTTAACATATATTACTCGCCCACGTCTAAATTGTGGGCAAACAGTGTGGTTATGTGTTCACCTAATCTGTTATATCAAAGGCTGTCTCTCTTCAATTATCCCTTTGATGCATCTTATAATTGCAGTACTACAGGAAAGACAATGGCCTCTAGATTTAATTAACAGCTGACTTTTGTGCACCTTTGTTTTTGCCCGGTTGAGCGAAAATGATACCGAATACAGATCAAAATAGCAACAAAAGAATAAGTCGTGCTTCCCGGTTTAAAAATCAGAACCAGCTAAATGAATACATACGGCGGTACTCAATCGACAATTGTAGCCTTTATCGTAAATTGGTTTTGCTCAAAAGTGAGTGTTAGAATACCATGCAGGCATTCACAAAGCTAAGCTAACACATAGACCATGTTGGGGTCTGACTGAACGACTGTAAACTTAATCTACACCGTATAAACTCTGTTAAGGAGTAATGGAAATATATTAATATTGACAATAAAACAAGGATAGATTGCTTTCATCAAGTTAAGACGTTACTATGAACATCGCCGCAATGCATTGTATGTTGCTCGTGTATTAAGGCCAAGTCACCAATATGGCAACTCCCTAGATCTGTTTCCAGTTTAGTCAGGTAAATAAAACACACATGAGGCTTATGAGTTCAATGGTGCAAATTTGTTGCGCGAAAAAAACTGCTCTTTCATCTACCCATAGAATGCAATGTTTCAACTATAGCTAAGTTCACAATACTACGTCTTTTAACATAAGCATCTACCTAGGAGACGGCGCAAATTTGCTATATTGTTGAGTGCACCGATGTAAATTGATCGATATGTGTGCTTGCACATCTGACCAATTAACGATGTCAGGAATAAACAGGCGTTACAGGGATTACATTTGATTCAATCGGTTTTCCATACGAGTCAAATTGAAGTAATTAACAATATTTGCATCATAATCAGATCAGACACATGCAAAATACGGGGTTGCCAAATCTGTTCTCCAGGCCACACTTTAGAACGACAACTACAACATGGCAGACATGAAGACATCAGGTCAAGGGTAGATTTGAACACACAGACTAGCAGAACTTTACGGTTTCATCGGCCTAGTTTGTGCCATACCCAGCACATACACTGGCAGTACGCTAGATAACAGAATAATCTGATGCAATATATCGATTAATTGTCTAAGGGTCTGCAACAAGTGGTATAATTGGAAAAAATGTCACGTGTAAACTATTTTCTTACTTTGTAATTTATTATAGGCTCCTTGATTTCATGTTACTGATATGGTTTGTAATGTATTGTTCTGTCTCAGTGTGAGCACTGCATATTTGACACTGCGTGATTGATATTTTCTCAGCCATCATCAATCTGTCCGTTTGTTAGCAATGGTGGTCCTATCCATTGGTAGACACATCATTTCAGACTGACCAATCTATAAGAATGAAATAATCAGCATATATATATATCCAACCAGTTTAACACGAACCCAGGATGATTTGTGATGTATGGCTACTTCGGCATCACCCTCGCGAAACAGCACACTCACTCTCTGGCTATAATTATTGGGAAGGGAAATGTAAAATATACTGCATTCAGAAGGTTGTCCACAAAATTAAATGTGCTGATGGCGACGTCACATTTACTAGACACGTACTATTGGTAGTGGCGGTTAAGTCTGCATATGGACCAATACCTTATTCAAATGACTGTTGACGTAGTCTGTGAAGAGTATTTTAATCTCACCGTTTGTTTAGTTATTTTGTGGATTCTACACCCGAAGCATCTGCATCATGTTTCACACTTTCTTGTTGCTCCTGTTATTCGTCGTAATATTACTAGACTCTGCGCTTGGTGTGTACATTGTGTATATTGACGTCCAATGCGTAAGCGCGGAAGCTAAAGCAAATACATCCATTCAGAATTGTACCACCATTTCTGACTCATTTCTTTCTGTTTCTCGGTGGTTTTATTGATTATTGTTGCTTTTGCGTCGAACAATCGGTATTTCACCTCATCTACTGAAACCATCCTTAATATTTTACATAATTTGCTTGTTAAAAGGCGATTCCTAGCATCATGACCACATCTTGAAACATCGCTTGTCATTCCTCTTCCCGTCTGGTAGAGCACGCTTATCCCGAGCGATCTGACCAAACGTCTCACACCTGAAGCACGTTCGAAGACCCTGTTCATTCATATCCTTGTCCTTATCCATATCATTTGGACGGACTTGTTCCGATGATGACTCGCTCTTGGGTTATGGACTGCTTTAAGTATTCAACGTTCCTATGATTAGTCGTCTGTTGCGATGGAGCTCTTCCACACAGATACTCAGATCTAGGGCAACAACATTTCAAAACTAATTAGCAAGTCTCTTAATGCATCGAATGACTGATCTGTCTCTGACAAAGCCATTCACTTCCGCAGCCTGATTATTTATGTATATATATTGATCTGTTCTGGAGTTGCGGAAATCGTTTCCGACATTCGTAAATATGTGTATAAAAGCCTTGTCAGTCAATAAAGCACACAGATATGTTGCCCACTCACTTGGATCCAAATGCTGCGGTCTAATGAATCTTTCTAATCTTAACAATAACTGGCTAGTTCATCTTCACCGTCAACAAACCCGGGTAACTTCGGTCGGTTGGCAATGACTTTCAATCAACAATATTCAACACAGACGATCTTGAATCTTCTAGAAATACCTATCAGTCCGCAGTGATATTCTCTTTATCACGCCGCCGACGCTATATATATATATATATATATATATATATATATATATATATATATAGATAGATATATAGATAGATATAGAGAGATATATATAGATATATATAGAGAGAGAGATATATATATATATATATATATATATATATATATATAGATATAGATATATATCTCTATATCTATATATATATAGAGATATATATATATATATATCTATATATAGATATATCTATATATATATCTATCTATATATCTCTCTGTCTATATATATATATATCTATATCTCTCTATCTATCTCTCTCTATCTCTATATCTATATATATATATATATATATATATATATATATATATATATATATATATATATATATATATATATATGTAGAGAACCATTTGCCGATCTGTCCCATCTGCAGATGGGTCTGACCCGTCTACCGATCGACAGATGGGTCGCCCATCTGCAGATGGGCGACCCATCTGCCGATCCCCGTGACGGAATGAGAGCGACCCATCTGAAGATGGTTCTGGCCCAATTGCGGATCAGGGTTGCATCGTCTTATACTAATGTATTTCCAAACCGCGAAAAAAGTATCATATCATGATTATTTTTATCGACATTTATTAATTTTCTTGTGCCACAAAACCAACAAAAATTATGTGCAAACCACATTCGGCGAGAGAAGCATTGTGTCAAATACAAACACAACATAGTATGTGAAAAGAAAATCATCATCAAAAGCAATCGAAATTAACATCAATACAAATCCAACAGATATCATCATTGAAACAGTGGAAGCAGGGGCCATCTTAAAGTGACATTAGAATGTTCGGTGTCCGCATCACTATGCTAGATGGGAATGGAGGCAAGTCACCAGCTGGCAGTGAATCCGCAAGGTGTTGTCTGGGGTAGATATAACTTTGGATGCATGGATCGTGGGCTGTTAGCAGGGTCTTGGCAAACGCGATTGCAAATACCCCACAATCGCTGCCGTTGGTCTGACGGTGTACATTCATCACAGCAATTGTTAAATCTTATGTACTGACGTTCACGTACTTGGCAATCAATGCCACGGTACAGTAAGAGGGCTTCCTACACAGAGAGTCATACACACCAACAGTATTCTGAGAGTGGCCAATGTTTGAGATGGTGATCCAGTGGTTTCTATCTACATGCAAAATTTGGACAAATTCGCCTGATGGAACATCCCAGGAGTTGTTCTGTTGGAGTACAGTGTCCTGCAGACCAAACACGCCAGGGTGATCCTTAAGCAAAATCGTATTGGCAGCATCCATGTGTACGTCCGTTAACCAACCATTTGGACGCGAAGAATCGTTGTTAGCTATGTCTTGATTTGTACATGCATGTTGCGGATGACAGTGAGTTGAACAAGCGATTCCATTCTGTCGGCAACTACATTTTTTTAGCTGATTGGCATGGTCCAGTACAACAACATGAGCTCTTGACAAATCCATTGCCAGAGTTTTCTTTCCGGGCTGCGTTCCGCAAGGAAATGGATTTTGATAGGTCAGGCATCAAACTCCCTGAAAACTCCATCAGATCACCTGCTCTATATTTATTGTTCAGGATTTCCGTGTCTGCAGGCTAATTTGTAAGACTTGACCTTCTGACCATGAACATCGGTCACAACACAAGACAGGCGGGGAAAATCTGTAGATGCTCGATCAATCTTCGGTATCGCTACTGACACAGTGTCTCCCAAACTAAACTCCCGTGCCGTAGTACGTTTTTTTCTGTTGTAGTGGTCAGCCATTTTGCTGACAGACTTGTACGTACGATCACGTGCCTTGTCTCTGAAACTCTCATGCTTCATTTGTTTGGCTGCTGATGAGTCTGAATCGTCAAATGTAGGTCTTTTGGCTTGCTGATTTTGTTGGTTTATGATCTGGAGTTGAACTTGATTCATCATCTTCAGAAATGTCATCATCTGATGTTTCTGTGGAAATGTTCTGAACACTGTCTGGGCTTAGAGTTTGCTTTGGATTCGCAAATTCCTCCTCGTCAACAACGTGGATCTCTGCCCCAGGAACCATGGCATACTTCGGTTCCTGGTCAAACACTAGCTTGTATGGGAGGTCACCGGTTGTATCAGAGGGCTGGGCGTTCATATGGTACATGATACGAGGTAACCACGTGGACCATGGACATGATGTGTCACATTCTGACTTCATTGCAGCGATGCGTTGCTCAATGACACGGTTGCCACGCTCCACAACACACTGTGATTGAGAGTGTCGAGGTCGACCTCTAACAAGCGTGACATCATCACCCCAAATCTCAAAGAGGGAATGCAAAAGTTGATTCACAAATTCGCGGCCATTGTCAGAGTGAAAAATCCGCGGTGGACCTAGATATGCCAGTACACGTTGTTCGATCATTTCAGCAACTTCGTGGGCTGTTTTCCTCTTTAAAGGAAAGAGTATATGAAACTTCGTGAAGTGATCCACAAAATGGCCAATGTAAATGAATTCCTGGTCAGGCATGTGCCGCATATCAATCAAATCAATTTGCACTCGTTCTAAGAAATTGTTGCAAATGATGGGTTTCAATGGTGGTCGGACGGTTTGTAACCACTGTCATTTCGGGCAGTGTTTGCAAAACTCTTGTATGTAGCTTCGTGTGATTCCGTAGTAGTGATTGTACACCTGACGACAGAAACATCAGCAACATGTATTTAGCGGGAAAAGAATTACAAAAGTACCAGGAACTTTATGGACAATGATCAAGGTATCAAGATAATAAACGTTAAATGCAGCAGCAAATAGAATGCTTACATAATAAGAGCATTTCTTGTACCCAGCATGGTCCATTTCGGTCTCGTGTACAGTTTTGACCACATCGAAGATGGTGTCAGTGGAAACAACCCGCAAGAATTTCTGGTGCTCACCTGTAGCCGCTTTTTTTTAACAGGAACAACCAGTGCATCTCTTACGCCTAAGGCTGGCAAATCCATTAAGTCAAATTGCTTGGATTTAACGTAATGTCGAAAATGTGGATTGACTTCTTCAGCAGGGTTTTGAAGATGATGCACAATGTCTTTATATTTCTCGCCAGTTATCAATGGTGCTCTTTTACTCTCAACCAGCTTCTGAACGTGTTCATTCAAGATGGTACGCCGGCGTTCTCTGTCAGCCATTTTTTTTCTTTTTGCGTTCTCTGTGGTCAGTTTGAAAGTGAAAAATAGTTTTTATTGACAGCGTTTATAGTCAGAAACTCCCAGCCAGCAGGAGCACGGGAGCGTCCGTGACGTGGAGCGTCCGCGACGTATGATTGCGCTGGGTCAGACCCATCTGCAGATGGTTCTGACCCATCTGCAGATTATTTTGTTCCTTATCATGTTTTCCCTGTGTTGCTTAGAATATGGTATTACGGCACATATTTGCGTGCATTAGGTTGCACGTAACGGAAATAAATATAAATCTGTAATTTTTTTTGCAATGAGTTTTGTAATCAGCAGTTGCGTCAAAACCATTTGTGGATGATTTTCTTTACATCGTATGTTTACAAAGTAACGCATGGGATTTGGCAAAATGACTATTCCACTGAGTTTTTCGTTTGTTCGTATTGTAGCCAAAAGCAGGAATAACTTAAAATAAGTCGATGCAACCCTGATCCGCAACTGGGTCAGAACCATCTGCAGATGGGTCGCTCTTATTCCGTCACGGGGATCGGCAGATGGGTCGCCCATCTGCAGATGGGCGACCCATCTGTCGATCGGTAAACGGGTCAGACCCATCTGGGTCAGATCGGCAGATGGGTTGTAATATATATATATATATATATATATATATATATATATATATATATATATATATATATATATATATATATATATATATATATATATATATATATATATATATATATATATATAAACAGCTGTTTATTATACGGAAGAGTACAATAAATTATATAGCATATAGAATGGTTATTATTTTATCGACGAAAATAATACATATATAGATTTTTTCGATAAAATGCACTTTCACATGTATGTTTATATATATATTGTATATATATATATGTATATACGTATGTATGTTTGTATATGTATGTAACAGCTGTATTTATTATAACGGAAGAGTACAATAAATTGGAAGCTGATGTTAGCAGCGTATGTAGAATGGTTATTATTTGGTGGAATCGACGAAAATAATACATTTATAGATTTTTTCGAGGGTTAAAATGCACTTTCACATGTATGTTTATATGTATTTGTTTATATAATTGTATATATGTATATATGTATGTATGTATGTATGTATGTATGTATGTATGTATGTATGTATGTATGTATGTATGTATGTATGTATGTATGTATGTATGTATGTATGTATGTATGTATGTATGTATGTATGTATGTATGTATGTATGTATGTATGTATGTATGTATGTATGTATGTATGTATGTATGTATGTATGTATGTATGTATGTATGTATGTATGTATGTATGTATGTATGTATGTATGTATGTATGTATGTATGTATGTATGTATGTATGTATGTATGTATGTATGTATGTATGTATGTATGTATATATACATGTATGTATGTACGCTTGCTTTATATTACATGGTAGAAAACGTGACTGCTACATTGAAGTCAACCATAAACATTACGGCATCAGCAATATCCCTACAGCAATTGACTTACTGAAGTTAAAATAAACCTCGATTATTTACCTGTTTTTAGGATTAAGTATTTGAAACATTTTATATATTCAGTAACATGAACATGAAACGAGATCACAGAGTATTTGATTCAGTTGCGTTTCTTGGCATGGATAAGTTAAATTTACAGTTTGAGGCGATAAACCACGTTTTTATGTATATGCCATAAAAAACAAATGCGACTTGCAAATACCGATAGTATAACACTACTGCAACACGAATATGAGATGTTAACCCATCATCACTGTCCTTAAACTCGGTTGGTTGAACAGCAGATGATTAATTCATACGTCGACCTTATAATTCAGCTGCAGCATTCACTGACCAGGGTTGTTCTGTCGTTGGGAGTAATATCCCCCCACGATAAATAAGTGATCGCTGGCAATAATCGTAACCACCACACTTAACCATACTGTTGTAATATGCAGGATAGGCACGAATCGGAGTCCCTAAAGACTCAACAAGCAAATAAATATTAAGGCTTTGGATAGTCAATACCGATTTCCGTAGTTCGTGAATTTGTACAACGCGTTCATTCATAATGGCTATTAATATGTTGAGAAAAATAAGGGTGTTCACAATTAGGCAACATATGTAGACAGTGATTGCATGGCCAGACAAGGATGAACCGGAGAAGTACCAGTCTTTTGGTGCTACGATTCCAAGGACATGAATGAAAGTCTCGTAAATGGACATAGGTAGCGAGTCAAACGATTCGTCCAGCGGGTCAAGCACAACAGTCAGGTTTGTTGAGTATATGGAGCCTGGGATATCAATGTGGACGATAAAAAGGCCACACAAAAGGCAAGGAAAGATACACAACCCAGGAGAAGGAAAGAACACGTTTCGCTGAACATCTTCTGTTTAGAACGACCCATTGAATGGTTTAGCATGAATGAAAACATCACGGAACCTATACCAAGGAAAATGTTAATTGTCTGAAAAGTCATAAATGCATGGATAACATTCAAATCATTTCCTTCTATGGTAAGTAGAGACATCATTACAATCATAGATACGATGAAGGCCGTTTGAATAAGTCTTTACGCTGGTACAAAAGCTACTGGTGTCTGACCTCTGCGTAATCGTTTACAGAGAATTAGGAAGGGCGGCCTATATGTAGACAGGAAATATACATCTGTTTGAAGTAAAACAGCCATGATAACACTCACAAATATAGAATATTCAGTTGGTGGGGTCTGTTTATTGATACATAATATACACGTTCAGGTGACATAGAGACCAATGACCATGAACCATGCGACCATCCAGACTAACTGCAGAGGCCAGTTACTAAGTTTGTTCACTGACAGCAAAGATGCAAAGGGTTCTCTTTCTAATAACTTCAACTTATCAACTCGCACACATTGCTGTTCTGTAATAAATGCAAGATGATACAAAAGCGTATTAATATTTATTTTTTCGTATTCACTGAATGCTAATAGTTGACAACAGCTTCACATTCACGAGATATTGAGCGACATCAAAAGTGCCGGGAATAATTTAATGATTCCAGTATCAGGTTTTGAAAGCGTTCTGTCTATCTAATAGAATCGCCAAAGCAACCATTAATTGGAGGCAAAGGGGAAATGCTGTATACATACGTAGGCTTGTCAACTTCCAAGTCCTTTTTCTTTTAAGTCTTCTTATGTAGCAGTATATTACACCTTCGATCTTCATCACACAAGCTCATATGTGGTTTATACCCAGAGCATGTAGCAGCAACGTTTTTTGGAAGGATAATCACAAGACGGCTGTAGATAAAACTTGATTAAATTGGCATTAGTCCGGCTTAGTATGTCACTGTTGTGTTATCAGGATTACGGTGGCTTGCATTATTGGTCAGCTAGACGGGTACAAAAAGCATAGATGCATGAATCAATTTGCCGTTATCATTCCCGAACATGAGGTCGATCCTATTATCACTCTAGGCGGAAGTGTATTAAACGCGCAGTGAGAAGAACGAATATTCATGAGTTCATGCGTATGTTTGTTTATCTTAAGCACGAGCACATTCACCTGAAATAATTTCCTAGCTGCATGTTGCGTAGTTAATTATCTTCCCATTCGAAGTATGGCAGTTTCTGTATAAAATGTTGCGACTCATCCCTGATAGACAGAGACAGAGCAGTGAGAGGCTTTGTCAAAAAAACGTTCACTTGTTGTCATCCAATTGTTCACGCGTTTCCCCGAGCCATGTTAAGTAGCAACGTCACATTCTGAAAGAAACACAGAGAGAAGGAGAACGTCTGCCGGTTGGTATTAAATCTATTCATAAGCTCAGTTAGACATAAGAACTAAAAAAGCCACCAAGGTTTAACGCGATATTAGAAAGCATTGTTACACACCAGCTAAAACTGAATATCTGTTGCAGGGATTTTTAAGCCCAGACCAGTTGTTGGTGCAGTTAGGTTCGCAGACAACATACTGGTAGGATAAATATAGCCATCATGGACCAAAATAAGTGTTTCGTAATATCGAGATGCGGTTCATGAATATCCATGAACAACGCCTTATCTAAGTGGTTTATTCTCCACCTGTGTATGTACCATATCATGCCTTACCTACGTGTATAATTCTTCACCTGTGTATGCACCATATCACGCCTTACCTACGTGTATAATTCTCCACCTGTGTATGTACCATATCATGCCTTATATACGTGGTTTATTCTCCACCTGTGTCTTCACCGTTTAACGACTTTGCGTTGGTGGTCTTATCTACAGACCTTATATGGTTTATGGATACCATTGGCAACCCCGTCTGAGGTGTAAATGCTTAGCGCACATTTTAACATATTCTTTATCCCCCAGCGCGGTATGCACTGTGCATCTTGTCGTGTGTATCTTCCCTCTGGCTGCGCACACAATGTGTCTAGCCGATGACTGAGTCATGAGGAAGCTAGGTTAGCCAAAAAAGGAGGTGAATTCGTGGTGTAAAGAACGAGCACGGCTGTGAGCGGTCTTAACATGATGATAAGTGTCAGGCTTATGACGATCTTATTCAGGAGGTGAGCCTCAATCCACAGGCGGACAATTGTTGACAATAAAAGCGATGCGTGTTGACCTATTGATGAATCAGGATCCCAGCGATGATGCATCAACTCACAACAGACGACGACCTTATCAAATTTTTTACCACGTCGAAAAAATTTCTATTTGGGAAGATCATGCTCGACCACCACATCCATTCGGTTCCTGTGACGAAATGGTTAACTGCGTCTGTTTTCAACGAGCAGCTTGTCGTATTGTCCAAAGGGTGAGAACCTCCCTGGCTATTCGTGATGACGGTCATATATGTGTTCGGGGATGAGAACAGCTGCGTGGGCATCGCAGCCCAGTTTTGTCAACGGTCCTGGGCCAAGTGGTCCCGGGCACTATGGGAGCTGTCCGAGCACCACAATCATCCTCATCCTTCATCGCCACGATAACACCATTACAAATGGTCGAATGCATAGGTGCATTGCAATTAGTTTCATCAACGTGAACATGGTTATTAAAATCAATTCACCACGCGATCCATCCAATGTACACTTAATTTCATGAGCTACAAATTTGCCCAGTCATTGAACATGACCTAAATCGAATATTTCTTAAACTAATATGACAAATCGTGCAACCGTTGGATCTGTGTATCTGAATTACTTTGCTGCATAATTGTGGCTGCTTGCTGCAATGCTAAACAATTTCTATTGTCTTACCATAAATAAAATCATCGCAATGTGGCAAGCTTGACTAAAACACATTTATCTTTATATTTTTGAAACGCCAACACAAATTCGTACTGACGACTACGTAACTAAATATCAAGTATTTTAAAACTTCTCTGTCACAACTAGCATGTTAAGGGCGTATTTTACGTGATATGCATCAAATACCGACAGCAATTCTGTGCAAGAAGTTTTAAGCTCAGGGTCTTCCCATGCTTATAAATGAATGTTCCCCTGCACAGCTGATGATACTTGACTTAGAAAGCTTGCTTTCTTGTTGAGAGTGTTGGGCCAATAGCAATTACAAATATACATGACCACAAATGTAATGTTATGAATAAGGAAGATCACAAAATACCATACCTGCTTCTATCTAAACCGAGACCAACTTGTTCCTTGCTAATTCATGTAATGGGGTTCCCGCCTGAGGCATAATACTCAAATTAGAGTCCGCCATATAATGGCCACCCTCTCTCGCCTCATTAACCAGCGCGATGAGGCTGCAACCTACCACTAGGGTGCTACGGCCTTAAATAAAGCCATTACCGTCTGAGGCGAGCAGTTCCAATCTACTGGGCTACTTGTTTGAGCACTCAAAGTAAACGGCAAAATGTATTTGAACTTTATTACGGCCTATTTGTATCCATCGCAGCTTGAGGAGCTCAGACGGTAGCATGTATTCCCCGTTATGGTAAAGGATCAATGGAGGAATGGCAACGGAGCAAAAACAAATGATAATAAATCTATTGTTATTTTCAATAACATACTCTTTAAAATCCTCTTAAACTCATCAAATGACATTGCATGCTCAAAAACGTGTATCCCATTTCTCTATCAATGTTCTCCCCGCATGTGATATATTCACAGTGACTTTATGGTTTTCACATGATCCCCACGCTGTTGGGCTAATATCTTACGCAGGTGGAATCGTATTTACGAATATGGACGGATTCAAAAGAAAGCTTGATTGTGGCGAAAGCAACGGAGAAATGCTACGCTATCTATATTTTACATCGGGGAAGGTTTGAGGTACTCTTGTCTATTAGCAAGGGGAAATTCAGTGTTATAAGGGCTTTTACGCCACCTATCCAGTGCTAGACTACATTTTGTAGTTTTCACTTTAGCACCTTTGTTTGTGTAGTTCTTCTAATGACACGTTCTGATATGATAGATGACACAGCCTACCGAATATTAGTAACTAAATTTCTAAGGAGTTTAAGTCTTTACTTCAGACGTCAGCTATAGTATCGCTTTCAGAACTCAAATGTCCGTTCCACCATGAGGTCCATCGTAGTCAAAGCCAGCGCAACAGTTAATTTGCATCGTATCTCAGTTGTATCTAGGTCGTTTGGCTACAGGATAAAAAGTGAAGTTTAACAGCGCGTAGTAATTAATGGCGCGTGTCTCTCTTTGGATGGAGACAGATCTCATTCAATTCATTCGTAGGGCCAGCTCTGCTGCGTAATCACACTCACTGCATTAACTGTTGCTTTTAAACGTGACGGTCATTACTCAACAAAAAAAGAAAGGCCGTTATCGGGGTCGTAAGAAATAGCTGGCTATTGTTGTTTTATCAGTGTCTTGGCTACGACATTTTGCCTGAAGTTTTATGGAGCACATGTGACCTAATTACCTGTTGTGCTTCCCAGTCTGTATTTCGAGAGATGTAATATCAACAACCAGTGATCTTCCAGGTTTGCATTCCTACCCAATCAGTCCGGTTGATAGGGTCATTCTCACAGCGTTTGATAAGTGTGCTGATTATTTATTACGGGTTGAAATGGCATAAAATGACACATTGTCAGACAGTATTGGATTACCGATGTTTATAGTGGGTTGGCTCGATTATATAAGACAGCTATGTAGGGTCTTAAAGGTAACAACCGTCAACCATCTTTTAAGCCCCTTCATGGTACGATTCGTTTTATTTGTTCTCCTCTGCTGAGCCTTCATCGTCGCTTGCAGCCGGAGTACTTGATAGCTGGTGCCCACGAGTCTGGGCGGGCTGAATCTATTATCGGATGTAATCAATGGATTGCTATATTATTATACTGCGATCATATTGTAATATGCTGCCTGGTTGTCAATCCATAACAAGCTGGCGTTTAATGTTCACTAGAAGCTAACGCACGCTCCCCATAGATTATTGTACCACCGCAGGACTACTATGAGCTATTCAATATCAGACGGCGATTTATAAGAATGATAGGTTTTCATACAAGTGAACTTCATGTGCGGGCTACATCAGCGGTGATATATATCATATTGAAAATATAATATCCTTCTTGCATCTGCTCATATACTAATAGTACGTCAGATTTCTTGGGTCGGGCGCCGTCTCTAATTTAGTACGGATGGTAAGTCAGCGGACGAACTGAAAAACCAGGTTAAAGAACCTAATCTTAGTGTACTATTACCATGTGTACGCCCACATTGTATATGCAATAGGTCTGAAATATCTTGTGATCTAAATGACCAGGTTCTGGCCGTTATCGAGCATATTATCAAGTTATCACCCGCTTGATGGATCTGCTCGATCTCAAAAGTGGTCTATTGGAAGGATCTAACGTGGCCGCATTAGTTAGAGACTTTTGTTATAATAAACCGCTAATTTCCAAACCCACTGCTAGTATCTATATGCATCTAATGTCATCTATAATCCGAATCTAAACATGATGATAACCCAAGATTCGTTAAGCATGATTAGCGGCTCGTCATCTTACTTTAGTAGCCTAGTATAGAACAGCAATAGACTAATGCATGCATGCATCCTCGCATGGTCCTTTAACATGACACAGCTTGCAATCTGCAATTCACTATGCTAAGACGTTCTGGTGCTTGTGCCTCTACATGTTGTTGATATTTGTATCTGTTACTTTGACGCATACAACAGGCGGGTTTATTTGCTAGAAGGCAAATGCGCCTTCGGAATGGAGGGTAATATTCACAATATCGGTTATATGTGTCGGTGTATATTTGTGCTTGCCTTTGTGAATAATATAATGATGCGGGGTATTCTACACACTCGTGACAGATTGCTAATGATAGTAACTCATGATATCCAGCACAGGTCACCTTACAGTAACTCATGATAGCCGACACAGGTAAGCTCAGAGTAACTAATGACACCAGACAGAGGTAAGATTAAAATCATATTTATCATTTTGAAATCGGGCATTCAAATTTGAAAACTTATGTTCGATTGCTCTATTAAGCTCCAGACAATAATCTAAAAAACAAGATTGTTTTGCTCGTACATGTCAAGTAAAATCGTCTTTAAGTCACGATATTTATAATCATGGATCTTGATTCGAATATATCACAACAAGGGATGGAATTTGTTTCCATATAGTGGACATTCCAGACTCTTCCATTCAATCTTGCCTCACACGCAAGGTTCCTAAAAGTAGTTGGAAATAATAGTTCTAATAGCACTATGTATAACAGTTGCAGCACCACTACATACTGTTGGTAATGTTACGCCGACAAAAAAACATGCTAGTTATGTGAGATTACTGCATGAAATACACTGCGAGGTATACTGATGCTTACCACCTAGGATGGTTTATAACTTGCAGGTAACGCATTCATTTAGCTTGTCCATGTTTTGTTTTAGAAGTTTAAAATGAACAGAGGAATGATATGTAATAAGCAAAAGTCAAACATGCCACTCGCATGCATTTCATGCTTTGATACTATAAGCGTTGAATCAACTTTGTTTCATGTATTTTCACAATGTTTGACGCTCCTAGGACTCGGAAAAAGAACTGACTTTCTGCATCATGTATTATGCATCAATGTCGGCATTATCGGAATTCATCATACGCGAGTACGAGTTTTTTTTGTAAAACCGCTTGATCTTTGCCCTCGTCACAAACTCACATGAGCACATCCCGCTCGTTAGCTTCGTGTATAGAGACTTCGCTTTCGGTCAAAACCACGCTTTGCACTACAGAGCGCAAGTAATGCACTCCTGTTACGTAGAATTACCTCGTTAGTAAACTGAAATGTTCGTAATATTTCTCTCCAAATAATTGACGATTGACGTCACAGTTTAACGGAAATCAGGGTTCCTATAGCAACAATAGTTGTCACAAGTGTAACGTAAATATTCCATGGAATGATGTTACCAGAAACATCGAACTCGATAGGGTCTACCTGATATCATATCAACCTTTGGGTTCAGAAGTACTAAATGACCTAAGTGCTGATTACGATGGCAACTTGACGGTGTTTCTCCGTTACATCGCCTACTGTGAACATGGCACAAAGAATGGCACCCGTCGCAATTAATCCCACAGCTCTACCCGCGTTGATATGCGAGAAGGCTTTAAGTCTTCCCTGATTTTACATCAGTATCTTGTTCGATTACATAGTTACCTGTATCAGCAATGAGCGACTTTGATTAAATGAGCATGGCTAACCCAGTAGAGCATAAGCCAGGATAATGTTCAGCCTCGCGTATGAATCTTGATTTGTATGTCGTCCACTGTTGTTCTTGTCGCAGAACTTCTGCGTTAGGATATAAGTAGGTATTGTTTATATGTTTATTTGAAAAAGTCTCTCTGTCTCAACGCATCAATGGTCTTGTTTATGTTGCATGTATAATTGGTCCTGCACCCCAAACAGCTATATTTAATGAGAAGGTTCCTTTATAACTTTCCACTTTAGCTCTCTCTCTGCATTGAATTATGTGATGCATAACAAGATAACATGTGCGCCGAATCTACTATTGTTGCTTAAGAAACTCAAAGATACAAATCTGTAAGACGTTAGTACTGCTAGGATATCATCATTGTTCTGCTTCAGCTAAGCTCATGACATTCTAATGAGCATAAAGTAATCATTAATGTTTGTTGCTCATCTAACAGACAGGCCATTGACTCTGATCCTTGTTTCATTACAAAATAAAACAATCGGTTTAAGGAGATCCTATCAGTTTAATGGATTCTGCGTCACATCTCGGTACCCCCAAAAAATCGCAAGCATCTACATACTTTATAATTTGATTCGCACTGCGAGAAACAGCTTTCTGTTGAGTGTGCTGCATTTCAGATTTAAATCAAATCTCGTCACACTATATGAGGCTATTTTGTCGTCGTTTGATAATGGAATGGCATGCTTTGAAAAAATTACATCACTGCCTTATTCCATCTCCCGTAATATACTGTTACATAAAACCCGAGAGGCAGGAAGGAAAATCCACGCAAGATGGGCTTAAAATCCCTATGATGGAAACTCTGACATTATTTAATGGTATTGTGAGCATTCCATTTGTGCATAGCACATAGAAGTATACGAATGCACATCCTATAATTGTTGTGTGCCATGTACCCGAAAATATATTATGCTGAAGAGATATGTCGTACGACGATTGGCTGCACCCCTCGCTTACAGTAGCATGTCGATTTCGAGATGTTCATAATTTCCTTCAATCATGTCAGTTGTGAACCTATAGTTACTAGTCAGTATTTGAATTGTACCCATATGAGCTTAGCTGACCTTTAATATTACATTCGATACTGACAACGACACATAAAACGTATCAAGGTCACTGCATAGCTCTTTATCTTCTCGGTGTTGGCGATATTAAACAGCTCGCATTCCTACAAGAGCTCGCCATACTCAGTAGATTGACAATCCGTCAATATCACGCGACTAAGATGTTATTTTCTGTAGTTTCTGCCTCAGATATGGAAGCAAAAGCCAGTCAGGTTCTACATAGATAACTCACATACTACTCCTCGTACTCGTCTGTAGGTTGGGCACAATCAGCCTTGATCCATGATTCCTACTGCCAACACATGCACCCATTGATGACAGGCGTAAATTGCGTTAACTCCTGTGAAAAACACTCAGCTCTCTGAATGCGATCCGTGGAAGTCGTAATGATTTAAGTGAATGGGTCCCTGGACGGTGTCGTTAATGCATACCAATAAGACGCTATAATGCGATCAGGATGAATACTGACATGTTAACACAGGAACATTAGAGGCCGTTATTGCCCGATTCATATGCTGCAATATTATGGCCAGACAACTGCTGCTTTTCAAAACTACAAGAAACTTCATTATTTTGTATCGATAAGCTGTAATTTCTATCGGGTTGGTCTTCATCAGATAAACACATTTCCCCGAGATTTGCTTCTTTGATGTATCATAACGGGCCTGGTTCCCTTATGTTCGGCGCCGTTACCTTGTAGGGTGTTCTCATGCAATTGCTTGTATTGATGTCGGTCAGGGTTGTTCATGCTGGATCTTGGAGCTATTTTTGGTTGGTTAAGGGGGAAAACTGCAAACTGATAGGTCTGAAGTGTCCTCAAATCACGACGGAGAATTAGCCACATGACAGACCCATGATTTGTGGCCCCTCCACGGGTCGTTCACAAGAACCTGATCATGTTATTAAGCACGTGGCCGACATAAACCACAGAATGGGGCAGTTGCATTTGTCCTCCAGGGTATTATAAAGCTCACATATCAGGAACACGACTCATAAATTGTAGAATCAGCAGTATTCATAGCTTTAGGAGGAGGATGGGACCGGTAGAATTGTGCATTGCTGCTTTCGAATTGAAACCTTCATGTTGCACGCTACGAGTTGCACGCTGCTTAAGGTCGTTTCTTTTGTTTCACCATTGAGGTTCTTTTTATTTTCCATTTTATTTTGCGATAATGTCAAAATGGCCTGTGTCTTTACGATATTACACATTAAATGTGCTTAAGATCAGTCGCATATATTTCTCATATTTATTTTGATCATACGTTATCATCTGAACTGGCTATGGACGAATCAATGGATGTAATCGCTGACTGGCCAATCAATTATGTGGTGCCTCAAACTCATTCTAAAATTTCATAGCAAACAATTAAGACTGTGCTATAGAACGGAGTAACAGCATTATATATGAGACCAGCGCATTGCTCCGCTGACGATAATTGGTGACTGTTCGACCAAGTCGTTTTAATGACATCATTATAGTTATAACTCTGTAAAGTAATTGTCTTATTCCGTGTTAACTCGAGGAGCTAGAATACATACACATTGGGCAACATCAGAACCGGAAAGATAAACGCTTAACTACAACAAAGATAACATCAGTTTGGGCTGCGATTTTCCTTCTCATAATCAAGGGCACATACTGTGCCTGCTTGTCGTTTACGGCCAAAAACAATTATGGCACATTCGGTGTACAGACGATCGACCACTTTGCTCTCCGTATGCGAAGGGTTACTGCTTGAATCCGTTATTAGACAGCAGAGGGCAGGTGGGTGCCATGTCCCCTTCTCTTTGTAATAACGGTTCTTCATGTACAAGGGTTTTTATTGTATTCGATCTAATTGAAGATACTGAAGGGAAAGTTTGTTACTGGGGACGCTACATCAATCTTTTGCTTCGCAAAAAACACAACACAGACAATCAAGTTTTATCTATATAAATCACCTTCTATTTAGGGTTGATCTTAAAATCACCCCGAACATGACCATCTTGGCGCAGTAGCTTTTGCTTCGCAAAACACAGCACACAAAGGGCCCACAAAGACGGAGTCAATTGACAGATCAATGGCGTCAGGGCAGAGCCAATGGGCAGAATAGAGGAAACAACTTGTAGTAATTCGTCTAATCTGCTGCAATCTATTTGATGTCAGGGCCTGGAATATTTCGAGTCATAGCACATCATCGATGAGACAACCTGCTACTTCATTCGTATTGTTAACTTAAAGTAGCGTTATGAACCGTGGGTACCATAGATAGCCGTTGCAACACTGCTAGCCATTAAGAAGTGCTACTGTAACAGCGATAGTAAAATGTTTCATCTACTTCCGGTATCGGAAATCAACGCCGATATAAAACAGGCTAAGTATTTAATATATCTGTAATATCCAGGAAGTCGGGAAAGCACTTCAAGCGCTACTACGGTTGGACAGAAGGCGCCATTGCCAGAATATGAGTAGATTGATGGAAGCGCCAAGCGAGGGAGTGAGAAGTGCATTGCATACATAAATGTGTATGGGAAAATAGCGGGCGGTGGTAGCTTTGATGAAACTCGCATCTCGTACAGGCCAGTCATAAGCGGGGTAGAATAATTACGCCCTCAAACCTTTCAGGTAGCTTTCAGCCAGTAATACCGGTGGTAATATTCGTCAGCGACAAAGCTATAGCAGTCAGATGTCATACAATGCACCAACAAAACTGGAGATCGCATGGGCAGCATTGCTGGCATCCTTGATCTCAATAAGTATGCGTTTTAGAAATCAATGGCATTTCATAGAAGGAGTCCGAGAATATACATCTGTAAAATGGAAAACAGCTTATAAGGAAAATCGTCTCGAACCGACTGCCTTCATCACACGGAGGATTTCATTTTGCTGATAATCTTTATATAGTGATTGGTAAGTTGGGCTTCGAAGTCTTTATGAGTCTCACGTGCGCTGTGCACCGTAAAGCGATGGTGTTCATGCACAGAAGACGAATAACGACTTCCTTTGTATAAGTATAGCACATTCCTTGACACTACAGAGCTTCATAGCGATAAGGAGATTAATTGTAGCGACCGTTGTGACTGTGTAAGCAGAAGTCCACGCAAACAACCTTATGTAATGGAAGATTAACTGAGAGCGAAACAATTCACCAACAGCAAAGACAAGAAAATGACATTACACTTAGCACCATGAAATTGAACAATGTAGGGAATTCAACATTGACCAAGATGAAACCTGGCAGACAACACGGACTTGCTGGAGTCTATCGGCCCATGATTAGTGCTATATATAATAGCCGAACGCTCTTTAGGCAAGCCGAGGCTTTTTTATTTTCCATACATATATATTAGTTTGAAGCATTCCCTAGACTACCTAAATATAAGTATATTTGTATGGATGGGCAGTCAAAAAACCATTATGATCTGTTCCAAAGATCATCACTGAAATCAAAGTGTGATGTAGCAACCACAATCAATGATGAAGCTGACCTGTCACAAGATGTTCTCAGTAGTACAGACAGAAGTGAAATATAGATTGCAATGTGATAAGGAAAAGGAACCCGTCACCTCGCATATAAGATTCTCTTGTCAAATGAGAAGCACAGATACTGGTACGGAAACCAGGCTCGCACGGGGTGTCGTAGGGTGCCAGTACAAGTTTGTGATTATTTTTGGCACCGTAAGGGCCCCTTAGGGAGCGTTGCCAAAAGTTGAACATGCACTACTTTCAGTCACGGGCTCCTGACGGGTTTAAGCCCGTAGAAGACCCTTAGGCAGTCTTTTACCCCGCCCGTTTTCTTACGGGTTTCTCCAAGGGCCTCTCTCGTGGACGCATTCGTTATTTCGACCCCGTGGTCAAATCCCCGTAAAGAACCCGTGGACGCCTGCAGACCACCTGTAAAGCATGTGACAGCAACTTCGTTCAGGGGATGATTTCTTACATACTTCCTGTCGGCAACAGCCCCGTACGGCCCTCAAAGCATGTGACCACAACTTCGCAAGGGGATGATTTCTCACGGGCTTCCGGTGGGCCACAGCCGTACGGGGCCTATAAGCACCTCAGGTCTCATGTAATATTGCCTGTCGAATACTGTATTATCATAATATTCATGCTGTACATTAGCCGTATAAGCAAATAGGCAAGGCGGGTATACTACATGACTAAGGATTGTATCCCATGAAATATAGACTTGTAATGACTATCATAACATAGCACAGACCTTTAAAGACCATACAGTAGGAAGTGCCATTTATATGTAGGTCACTTAACTAGAATGCATTTATAATGCAACGAAATCATTCTTTGGTTTATACCTTGTCACAAGTTAACAGAACACAGAGGAATGAAAAATACTCACTTGTGTCTTTGATTCATGTTCTGCTCGAGACATCCTGATCTGACTCAGAGTCACTCGAAATCAAGTTGTTTTTGTAGGCATCTGGGGTCTATAGGGCTTGTTGTTCTAGGCAGACTTGTGGCATAACTGGTACTTGCTTGGGCTGCTGATTCAGTATCTAATAAACAAAAGCACAAACGTTTTACAATCTGCATTGAAAAATTTATATAATTGAGACATTACAGACTATGCATTAATTCAGGTGTGAACAATGAAGAACAATGTTTGTATCACTGCATATTTCTGCAATTGCTTCACATTTGTTCATGATTATGTGACCTGCATATTGTGTGCATTTTCAGAACCATTTAATTAATCATTTGATGAAAATCGGACCATGCTCCAAAAATGTCGGTATGGTTGTGCTACAAAATTGAAAAATACTCCATAATATAATTTATCTCGATACAAGCAAACAAACCGACTGTGTCAAGGCAATCCATTTGTGCCAAGTACGCCCCACTTTGACGGTAGTATACATATAAATCAACAAAACGTCGTGCACGGCATGAAGTGACAATGTCAGTTATTCCAACCAAATATGATTTACTCTGTTAATAGAGGGTGATATAACAAATCTCGCAAGAATTGCTGGTTTGTGTTGTGTACTTAAACATTGATTATAATATTTAATGTTATGTATTTCACTAGACAATGTCTGAATTACTTTGGTTTTTTTCCCAGAACTGAATAGCTATTGCCCATGCCATTTTCAAAACGGTGTGCTTCTGAAAGCCTTCATTCACAATGAGGATGTTTGGAAACTGGAAACCTGGTGTCGAAGAAATTTTGTTGGTTTCGGTTGGAAAAAAAGAATCTGTCCATTACACAAAAACTGCTCCTAAGTTCTGTCAATCATGCATTGACGAAGTGAATAAATCTACCCAGACTTGAACATTCCTTCAGCCGTTAGTGATGAGTCCGTGCAGCCGCCTTCCAAGCCGCTGAAAGTTGGTTTTAAGCACTCTCAATGAAGAAGCTATACCAGGTCTCGCCTGAACAATAAACCCGTCTTTTATTGTTTTCATCTATATACTCGAGTTATTATGAAGAAAAAAAAAAATTTTTTTTTTGTCTTTCTGATCATAATATTGCCCTTACACTGCTGAACAAGTTCATAAGACTTTGTACATATTATCCTCTTCCTCTCGTTTCTCCTATCGCGGCATTCAGTACCATCAGATATGCATGCAATAGGTATTTTACCTGTGTGGTGTTTCCACTTAGGATTCCTGAAAGTTTAAATAATTGTTTTCAGTATATTCCATTCCAAACAACAGAGACACACAGAGAATATTTTATTCGGATTCCATTTTCATGAAAACATAGGTATGGGCGCATTTTGTGCAGAGTCGAATTTGTAAACGCTATCGCATAATCTTTCCTCCTTGGAAGGGAAGAGGCTGTCCCAATTAAATCCGGGGCGGATAAGGTCAGGTAACCAGCGCTTCTTTGTCTTTCGGAATTAGATTTCAAAGACATCACATCGATTTGCTCTCTGTTCCAAACCCCTCCCCCCTTTCCGTTTTCAATGCCATCCCACCTTTTCTCTAGTTTTGTCATTCAATGTTGTAATATGTATGTCTGTATATGTAAAGGTATATCAATTAATCCTATCTGTGTCATCACCAATTAAAGTAGCTTTATCCTGCGTTGTGTAACCTGTCCTAGATGTATCATAGTTATGTATCTCACTTATTGCATTAACATCATACGTATGCCTTTAGCTGTCAAACAGTCATAACGTTACTATACTTGTTATCATTATCTGTCTCATTGTAATACTGGTAATTGATTTGTAGTGTACCTGCACTCTCCGGCATCCTATTATATAGTACCGAATATTTCAAGTATGTGATTTTGAACACAATTTGCTACTTGAGAATTATTTCTAAAATAAAATTAACTCAAACATTGCTGTTCCTCCACTCCTTCACAAATATGGATCTGCATGATATATTGTTAAATGCATATGATTTGGCTGATAGAAACTCAATTATTAGCAGCATGTAGGGTAAACACCATCATGAAGTTTACAGATGAATAATATTTTTATGACCACTGCCCACATTGCTATGGAAGTATTTGACCCCGTTATTTTGTGAACAATCCAATACATATCTGATAAGCCTTAAGTATGCTAAAATGATAATGTTCATTACATATGTAATGATGCTCGTTTCCATCTGTAAAACATTAAATAATAACCTAATATCCATTTAAAACAAGAACAAAAGTTTTCAGAAACTCGAACAGAACAGGCCAACAAAAGTATGAAAACTTGCTGTTGTGGTGTTTACGGGGGCATTCTGTTCAATATCAAACACCTGGCTGCTGTGTTATTCTATTTGAGAAGAACATTCATTTTTAAGCACAACTGAACACGTATATGAACGCTCTCAATCAGACCCGGGTGATAACAAGCGAGATTTGAAACAATCATGGTACGCGTACTTCGATTGGAGTACGCAAATATCGGTTGTGCAAATGGATTGACATAGGGTGTGATGTTATCATCCATACGTCACAAATATGCCGTACAATTTTCACGAAACTATATTTCATATAATCTGGACAAACTATGCTCCGCAAAACGTAAGTTTTTAACTTTGCCAAACTGATACAGAATGATTCTTGCCTCATAAATCTTCAGGGAAGTCACGCGATAGCCGCCGAACTCAAGTTTAAAAACGAATATGAAAGCCTTCTCATGCACGTGCAACGCTAAACATGGTCTCAAATCGAGGCTATGACAACTAAGAGGGTTTCCACGATTTTCCCCAGCCAAATCTCAATAAATGATGTCACAATTTGCAAAAAAGTTGAGAAAATTAATGTTTATGTATGCATACTTCAAACCAAGTACGCCGTTACTGGGAACGAGGTACGTACCTCGATCGAGGTACATACTTCCTTCTGCGGTCGTTTTTGACCTGATCATATTAATATAATGGGCAATAATTAAGTTTATGAAACACCAAATGACAGTGGATAAGCAGCCACTGATGTGTTGATAATTTTATAAAACCTACCATGCAAATCATACAGGCCAGTTAAAACCATCAATGGTGCTGCAACATTAGTCTCTTCAATCACAACTTGCCATACAGCGCAGTACCATACACATTATGGTTATGACTGACCATATAACAACATATCTATCTTCATGGCTGAAGGGCATCCATTAATGGTTAAAATTGTTAAGTTGATGTTTCATAGTCAAGTTCTCTTTACATTTACATATCACCGGACAGTCATAACTATAATAGCCAAACAAGTCTGTCAAACAACAATTTGTTTTTCAACTTAACAGAACCATCCAACAGTATTGAAGCGAACGCTGCTAACGCCGAAATTGTGGATCCGCTGATCGCGCTTGTTCTGTCGAAGGAAATAGAGATAGTATATTAATTTACCGACACTGCTTCTTTTCCGTCCATGTCTGAATGTATTTGTCTTGGAAATCCGGATTTAACAACAAATTTCCATGCTTTCCGCGAAGTCACGAAGTTGTAGAGTTATTGTTTACGAGTTTCGTAATTTATGAAATGTCATTATTAGCCGAAATACTGTAACAATCGTATCATTCTTAACCAGGGCTGTGATAAAATAAGTTAAGTTGAATTTTAATGATCGTTATTTGTCATATAAGCAATTTTATGTGACTTGATTTTGGTAATCGTCTGCTAGTTTTTCGCTATATATTTCGCCGATCTGTCGCTCTTCGGCGTCATGGCAACGATCCGCGTCCTTGAAGGATTTCATATTGCGATTTTGTCAAAGGTTGGCTTTTCTGAGTAGGTCACGTTTTTTTAAGTTAGTCGATAAGGAATTAACCTGATTTACAAAATCAATTGGACTGTTGTAGTCATTTGCACGATTCACAGTCATTTGGCGTGTGTGACGGAAACTGTTGCCATGTTTGAAATACTTAAAACATGTTTTATGTCATCCCGCTGAATCCATCAACCCTGCTTATTGGAACATCCCTATGAACTTTTTGACCTGCATTGTTTGGGAACTCGCCTCTTCTCTCCATCCCGTATCTTTTAACAAATACGGAGAACTATGACATGATACTCAGACTAAAACAATTTTGTCAGACTTGCACATACAACATCCTCACACGCTAAGGAACTTTCCCAAAACAAATGTGGAAAAGAATACAATATTTTTTTTCAAACCAATTCCTTCGCGATGCATGAGCCAAAACCTTGCAATGGGAATAAAACTGAATCTAGATAATGTACAGTGTAATATCACCTGAAAATAAAAATTTGTACAATAAAGCGCTCAAAATGGTATTGACGTTTTTGGAACTCACGTCGAGTGCCAAGATGTGACTGTGTTCCAAAAAGGTTGGTGGATTGTCTCATAAAGGTTGCATATATATATAAATATATATATATATATATATATATATATATATATATATATATATATATATATATATATATATATATATATATATATATAAATATATAGATATGTAAATGTATATATGTATTTAGATATATATATATCTCTATATATCTAGAGATATATAGATTTATAGACATATATATATATAGATATTTCTATAGATATATTTAGACATATCTAGATATATTATATCTCTACCTCCCTATTTTTATAAAAATATATATATGTATATAAATATATCTCTATATATATATATATCTATATATCATATATATATATCTATAAATATATATATATCTATATCTATAAAATATATTTTTTTCTATATATATATATATATATATATATATATATATATGTGTGTGTGTGTGTGTGTGTGTGTGTGTTGTGTGTGTGTGTGTGTGTGTGTGTGTGTGTGTGTAAAAATATATATATTTATATGGATATATATGTACAAACCTTCGTAAGACGGCCAGGCGATTGATGGACACTCTGCTCACACCTGTATATATCACTTTAAACGGATGCTACGAGGCGTGCATGATAAAAAGGGAATTTCGGGACCGCCAAAACAAATTAACTGATACATGCAAGCGATGAGAAGGGAAATAATCCTATGCCTGATAATTATAAAATCAAACGAGAACACAATAAGCATTTGTCATTTAGACTTAAGTTTGACATATTACTTCAACTTCTTCTGGTTTGTTGGTCATTAAGAATAAAGAATCGGTTGATGGCCATCGGCGTAGCTCCAATAGGCACGGTAGGCCCGGGCCTACACATCGTTTCCAAAAATGAATCGCACCATATTGGATATATAGTTTAAAAAAATCTCGGGGGAGGTCCCCCGAACCCCACATACCAAGTGGGCCTATACTTCGTAACAGGCCCAGCTCCGCCCCTGATGCCAGGGAATGAAAAATGCTGCATCGGACATACATTTGAATTACCTGCATGACACGACGGCTATTAGGTTGTATGCATCTGCACCTGTGGGTTTGCAATGAAATAACTCTAGGAAGTAATGAACTTTTGAAGCTACAATCTTGGAACGCAGTTCGTATTAGTTGGTACCAAGATCACAGAGATCGGTACAAGTGTCATGTTCCACTGTTCATGTTCATCTGTTCATGTTCTTTTTCATAAGATTAGTGAACTAATCTGCGTATAACAATCTAGCCCGTCACTAAGAATCCATCGTGGAACACAGTTTGTATTAGTTGGTAAACTATCAATGGGAGCTGTACTAAGATCACCAGGCAGTGTATGTTCTCCGGACAAATGGAATGATAACACTGGCTGTGACGTGAAGGCAATTAAGCCCCAGTTAATACAAATCGCTAAGTGTAACAAATAGTATCCAGTTTGGTTAAACATGCAAAGACCTGTGCAATACATTGTGAAGGGCACATAACAGCTAATTATCCTATTCCCGCGATGGTCTTACCCGTACGAATGCAATTTATTGCTGAATCAGGATATAATCCGAAAGATATATTTCGTGGTTTATTGCCTCCTGCGGCGCTGTTACGGTCAAGTTGATTAAATATTGCAAATACTGACCGATGTGCTCGAGTGTTTGCATTATCCGGTGTGATTAAAACAGCGTTCAGGATAAGGCAACTGTCGTTAACTGTTGTGGTATTTACGATTATATTATGGAGATTGGTATGATGATTAACGCTTTACCATAAGATGACAGTTAGTTGCAAATTGATGAACCTTCGTCAGTTATTTTGCATTGATACATGCACATCAGTCGACATACCATATGTGGTATTCGATTGTTTCGATTTTCTGTACTGAAATAAAATCCCATCCATACGCCGTCGTATGCGCTCAATGGTAATCCATCCATACGCCGTCGTATGCGCTCAATGGTAATCCATCCATACGCCGTCGTATGCGCTCAATGGTAATCCATCCCGTATCCATGGTTTACAACAATATGCAGCGTTTTGGTGAATTGTCACAAGTCATCACTTGCTTCGACGAATGATCTCAGTCAGTGTCGCTTCAGCTTGCGACCCACAGGTTAAATCGCCTCACTGATTTTTACTTGCTTTATGCGGACGAGGAAAACGATTCAGAGTGATATAAATAAGCCGCTCCTGATATCCCTCAATACATTGCCAGTGCGTCTGGTGAGCTCTTGCAGATTTGCGTTACATAATCGTAACACATGTCAAACCATGTAGGTATGCAGGTTATTGTTACTACTCCGCACGTGGAATTCTACGTAATATGGGTTTAACAATGAATCAGGCTTATGATAAATTCACTGAGTACGGAGTTTCTGATCATGATCTCACAGCGTGTTATTCAATAATTCTGTGAATCGCCTTCTACAAAAAGTAAATATAAGTTTGAACGTTCTAATCGACGCTGTTGAAATATTACACATAGGACAAATAATTATCAGTTCCAGAGCATTTAGTTTACGTTATTTGGCCGTTAGTGAAATGTATATTACGATATGTCAGAAGGATTATTGGATTAATTGCCCGAACCATCCAAGGTAAGGGAGTCAGCAAAAACCTAACCAACTGCCAAAAACACATTGTGAATCAATAAGTCTAATCTTGAGGTTTGAAGGTTATTTCATTTGCATGGCCATCTAGTTGTGACGCAGATTAGACGATGGTAATTCATTAGCAAATGATAGCATGCCATTCATGATTCCATGGGCTTGTCGATCGATCCGTCAATTGCCCCCCACGATGTTAAACGAGATAATGAATCGAAGGTAAAGACAAATAGCGATTTCCAATCGGGCATTAGTCTGCATATATATCCATGAAACCTACATCCAATATTGAAATACATGAACGCTACAAACTTCCGCGTATTTTCTATGTCCTTTGATAACAGAAATATCGCCAACTAATGCACTTGTTCCACGTTAGAGTAATAAGTGAATCAGCTATACTTTGTGTTTAAGCAACAAGAACATAAAGTGTGCCGATCTAATGGCCGCGTAGTATCAAGCATGGATCACGCCGGCGCCAGCTTAACCGTTAACGCAGTGCCCGGCTTGTGCTTTATGACTCATGTGTTTGTCAATGAGGTGCGACCGGGCAGCAAACTGACCCCTCTACGCTTTCGTTGAGGTATTGTTGGTGGCGATAACAATAGCTCATAGAGTGTCGCGCAAAATCCGTCGATAGCCACTCCCATACTTCAATAAAATAAGCCGTATATACCTGCCATCGTATAAGCTGACTGATACAAAAGATTTAATACAACCGGAGCCGAATCAATTAGTTGAGTTTAATATCTATTGCTGCTGAGCAAATTGTTCGAAAGTTGAGTCAGGTTTGGTAATATGTGTTTTCGTCTGTCGAAGCACGATGATGCATTATAAATATGCTCCTTAATTATTGGATTTGTTATATGCTTTAGAGGAGGCACGTCACTTCGAATACCTGCGTGTCAGGGCTGTAACATTCTTAAAATTTCACGGGGCAGTTCGGCGAAGCAAATATTGGAGAGGCGGACTTGTTACAGGATGTATCCTATTGTACCCTCAAAGACATCAAAGCGGCAGATATGTTCGTTAGCGTGACATTGACGAAGTGTAGGACAGCAGGCTGCTTTTGTTAATGGACGGAGCACGTAGTCTTGTCTCATCATAATCAGCTGCAGAAATATCATCCACCTCACGGAATTGGACTGGTCAATGGTTCTAAATACTTCTTTAGCGTCAACAAGATGTAGTAAAGATACAAGAAAGTTTGTTATCTGGTGATTTTTCATGTGAATTGTGTGAATAAATTAATTGTATGGGCGATACGCTTCTGTAGGCTCCATATAAACAGTGTGTTAGGAATTACATGGAATCATGCTGTAAATGTGGGCTACAAAACGTATGATATCGTGTTTCATGTGTTTCTGCGTCCTGACAATTAGCATTTAATAATAATAAATGCATTCTGTCCGAATACACGGGAATCGGTTGTGATAGGCGGCGATAACAGAAGATACTGAGAGATCAGTTGCGCAGATAAGCGCGACTGAAACATCTAATCTTGCATATGGTCATACAGTAAAGATCATTTGAGTTTCCGATGCATGTAGCATGCCAGTTGCCTTTTATTGAACAATTAACTTCAGAGTTGATATATTGCACTTATAAATATGCAAAATTCCCAGAGCATGTAATCTTAGATGCACCTTAATCTTATGGTTTATGCATACCATCACAGCACACGTAGAAGGTATATTCCTTGAATCCGGGGAAGGTTTACACAAGTCATGCACTTTATGCCATCTTCACTTGTTAGAGTCTTTGCAAAGAGTCGGCCAAGCTCAAGATAACTCGATTAGGTTCAGATTAATGGCTAGCTTATTGGTCTGTTTCTGCGAACTGATGCAGGTGAAATCTCATTCTGGATCTAACTGCTCATTTGATATCGAGATTCCTCGGCTGGGTCGGAAATACCATCACCGACGACACTGCATTATCAATAAGCTATGAGAAACGGACTTAGATGAGGCGATTAGTCCATGAAATATGATATTAATAGTGGCTGATGCACGAATGCAGAATGCAAAATATCTCTCTTATATGAGCTAAAAACTACGACATACTTTTTCTAACGGATAGTTATTGACCAGAAGATATCTATCCCGGGAAAGTATCTCTGAGGAGTAATTAGCTTGATAAGGGATTTCTAATCGATCGATGCTAATAGCGATACCATAGTGCTCAACTCAACGGAACGAATTGGGTCTCAATGAAACTGTGTACTGTGCACGCTAGAGAAAGATGAATGCCGTAGTTTGTGGACTCTGGTGAGTAGTGTGTTTAGTAGGGCGGACTCGATTGCCTTGATTGATTTTTAGTACGTATTGGTATGCTTCGATGGACGCGTTGTGGGACCAACTCATTCGATTATTTCTCATAATTCATAAACTAGATGTTTCCCCTAGCATCATACAGGCTGCCTGATGGACGTGAAATGAGTGCTGGTAACGCCTCTTTGCGCCAAATTTGGACGTTACCGAGCCGTAACACTCACTTTCAGATTCCATGATAGATTACCAATAATATCTCACATGGACGTCTGTCATTGTTAGAGTACAGCCGGGACGGAATATAATCACCTTCATGAGATGCTATCGACCATGTGTATGAACCATGATGCATTGCGATAGCAGCTTATTTGTCTTCCAAACTGCACCTTTGCACCATAACCAGAGGCGTAAGTCGCGTATACTCCTGCAGCGTTCACCCAGCTGCATGGAAACAATCCGTGGAAGTTACGATGATTTAAGTGGATTAGTCCCTGAGCGGTGTCGTCAAAGCATGTTAATAAGATGTTGCGGTGCACTTTGGGAAGCATTGAGGAGGACGACTGGCATGTTAACGTCGGATTAACAATGAAAAATCTCCATCCAGGTGTTTATTGTCAGTGTCATTTAACACGACGTTGCGGCTTATCTTAGGCGGGGAAATCACCCTTAGCCAGGTCGAGAAAAAACATTATTGTGATCGAGTTATAGTTTGTGTGTTCATGACCACATTTTAAAACACTGGCACAAACAAGTACGCAAGCGTAATTTCCGAGGATTTAAAGTCTGCGCAACGACATAAAGTCGGAAAATATTCAACTTCATATTTCCAGGGTGCGCTTGGGAAGAAGCTTGCTAGGCAACCTCGTTCCCAATAAGGGACTGGAACCCCTCTTTCATGTGAATTGCATCCGTTTAAATTACTTATGAATCTCCATATTGAAATTATAATAGTGGCCGCAATTTTCCACGTTTGCTTCCAGCGAAATCTTCATAGCCCTTGCGAACCACATTGCAAGTGAGGTTTCGCCTTTCTCCTTAATTTTATTTGCTCCTGTTACCAGGCCTACGTAGTCTAGTCTTAGTGAGTTGCATACAGGCATTTAGATTAAATCGCAAATAGCGCCTCCGGCATGCTGTAGTAGCATTGGTGTAATTGGTTTCCTCAAACGTGATCGAACGAGACTGTGTAAAATATGTGATGCCATGTCAGGGCAACGGAAATGAAATTATATTAACTCACATTACAACGGAAAGAAAACAGGCCTTAGTAAATGCGCTTGGGACTGGCCTCACCAATCTGTACATTGGATAGGGAAAATCTGCTTTTTCTTGCGGAATTCGCGGGAATTGAACTAGAAATAGCAGCTTAGGTGATATTCAAATAAGCTCCCTCTTGGCGGCTTGGTCGTGCATGTAGTCAGATTTACAGTGAATCGCGAGATTGGTGGCAATACTTACCAGCATTCAAAATACATGTTTGTAGGGTGGTATACAAATCTATAACCGATGATTCGTGCATCCCGCCCTACCTGCTTCTTCCCTGAAATCGGAATCGATTCATAATTATGCTCAGTTGCTAGCAACAGAAATCTGCTAATTCGTAGTCCCAATCACCAGAAAGATAAATTGGATGTTTGTGCGAATCCTAAAACCTCACGATCCTTAACCCGCACTTACGAATCCGTCTGTTACCCAGCGCCACAGCCTGCTCCTAGTATCGGTTGGAGTATTGCCGTACTATTTCTTGCATTACGTTCTATAGTTCTCGTATAGCTAGCCGTCATAGACCCGGTAACTGCACACGTCCTAAACTTCAATATGGGTGCAAGAAATATTGTTCAGAACATGGTGCTCTCGAAGTTATTCGTCCACTTAGCGTTAACTACATGCGGGCTAAATAGCAACATCACTATGGATACACATTGCCATAAGTAAATATATAGTAATGATCATCTCCTGAACTAATTGTTGTGGTGCTTTATTGTAACTGTGCAAAGACCTTGGGTAAACAACTACAAATGCCGTTAAGGATTAAATTACTACTGATATTATATCATTCCATCACGAAACCTTTATTATGATATAATGGTATCATCGCTCAGGTGCTTTTATTAACACCACCCAAAATAAGCGCAGAAGATTCCCATTTAACGGCCACGATTCATCGGTAGTCCATGCATATTAGAAAAATATAATGCACTTGTCATGGAAGGCTTTCTCCGTTGTAAATGCACCCAGATTTCGCTTTGAAATGATTTAAGCTGATTGGAATAATTGCCAATTTTTTTTTTCTCTCCATTGAAGTGGTGATTTTATTTTGTCGATAGTCCTGATGCATTAGTCGATCGCATTTGAACATTTACTTGTACAAGCTATGTGTAATAATGATGTCGTCAAAAGACCAATCGCACTGAGTGCCTGATGTGGACGAGATTACTAAACAGGTGGTTTTTACATTTCGGAAAGCAGGAATTAGAAAGCTTTTCCATTTGGATCGGTTATGAAACGATAACTCATAAAACTGATTGCTGATAGGGGCACGTTATAATTATAAGTAGTTTGGTTGTCTCAACGTTAGTTTGGCGATCAACATTGTGCCGACATTCTAATGTCAGGATCCGAACCACTGCCTTACATTAGACCTTTGAATGTGAATGTAGTGCAATCATCCGAAATTCCAATCACGATTTGCCTGAATTATGCTCCAGCATTTTGTCAGGTTATTCTGTACTTATCCCTCCAAAAGTTGTTAATATGTTTTCTCGTAGGTCCAGCTAGTGCAGTGCGATTCCTCGATTGTTAACGCAGCATCGAAGCATTGAGTTATAAATGGATATTACTTCAGCCGTTCGATGCGTTTGATACCTTTTTCAATCATCTTGAGTACTCCTATGCCATAACTGTGCAGAAATAAACCGAAATTGAACTCGTATAAGTTAATAGTCTCTTGTGCAACTGAAGTCAATGAATAGAACTTACCTTACAGAAATAGCGCCATATCATGAGCTTAAAACCAGGCCCAACGACCACTACTCTGATTAGATAGTTATTATATATTTCCCACTTCCCTTCATCATAGGTGCAATGTTCGGTTGCTTTGTGACACAGGTGATGTGTGCCTATCAAGGAGGTACCTAATAAAGTAAATCCTCTTTTTGAACACAGCTCTTACCGAACCTCTGAATCGTGCACACCCCTTTGCGCAAATGTGTACACTATTCGACCTTGCGCTCTTGCTATGGGACAGTGTATTCAATTTCGCATTTTTGGTTCCTAGCGTTTTGCGATTGACCAGTCAATATACCCGAAACGCTTTCGTTGAGATTTTGCGGAGGCGATAACAAAAGCTCCTAGAGTGTCCTGCAAAACCCGTTGAAATCCGCTTCAAGACACCAACCAAACAAGAATTTAATATACCAACTGATGAACTTGGCGACGAGCTAACTTTGGTAAACATGATAACGAAATGATTAACGATTCAAAAGAAAGTATTACGACCGCTATGAAGACAAAACCTTACATGAGAACTGACCAAATAAATGTTCGGCTCTGGCTGAATGGTAATGACGACAATTAATACCGATTACACTACTGCAGAAACATTAATGCATTCCGTGCCAGAAGTGACGCCATTAACACACACAAATTGCATCGCGCTTTCATTGACAACATCTGATCAAATTTTTATAACTATTGAAACAATATTCAGGATTTTATAAGCGATTGAAATTTTTATGAAAATTGTCTATGTTTAAAAAACAATATTCAACGATAACGGCTTTGAATACGACAAATATTTAGACAAACATAAACGGTTGATAATCATTTCTGCTTTCTGAAAGTCTTGGTAAGATTGGGCGATAATTGGCGTGTCAATTACTAATTGAAAGAATTTTATCAATTATTGCAGCCAACATTTTTTGACAGGCTTGAATCAGTCAAAAATTGCATAGATCGAGAACACAATTGCAGAATAGGCTTACATTTATAAACATGACACATAATGCACGGAGATATTGGGAATTAATTTTGTGGCATTTTAAATTAACTTTGATGCTTTCGGAACCGGAAATTACGTTTTCATTATCGATGAAATTATGCAATTATGTCACTGACAACCTTTGACCCAAATGTTATGGCCATCGGACGGTTATTAACGTTTCAATATGCGATAGAATTGCTTTTCTAAATTATGCTAACATTCGGACTTACACCACGAAATTCGACCTAAGGCACTAGGGAAAATCAACATTGTTTCATCTAATCATATACTCAACAAGTCTGGAATTGAATCAAGCTTCTGTATGGGGTAAATTTTGCCAATTGTGGACAATTATCCTCGAATATATTCGGGATTCTAGATCTTCACACTTTCAGTGACCATCCCCCAAAAAATAATAAATACACTCACATACAAACCGCACTTATCCATGTAAATTAATGAACAATAGATATTGCCATAACGTTTCATGAAAACATGTTAACACAAAAATATTCATGATAAATGATAATTAAATGTTCATATTGAAGTAAACTATTGACATTCGTTGTGTGCCCAAATGAGCGTCTAACAACTTGAAAGCATAATGAAATATTTTAATGCAAGTCTCAATTGTGTACAAATATTTTCAGTTAAATTACCGACAATCGAAATCCCTCCCAGGCTTGATAACATAAACATTGAAGGATGGAACTGCTTGATATATTTCTTGGTTTAACAATATTACTTCTTTTAGCATCCATTTGATGTTCTTGTTGCTGAATTATTGCAAATTCGAACATATAGAGTGATATATATATCATCAAGTGCAGTGTAGTCGTTATTAGACTAGGAAATGTTTGCTTGCATTTTGTTGAATGCATCTTTCCAAAATTAGACATATTGGAGTACATTATTTAACAGAATGTAAAGCTATTTTTATGCTATATTTAGCGTCATAATCCTTGTAAATAATTAATGTGCGCAGAGTTTCTTTAAGCGAAACTGAGAGCTACGATCGCTTTATTGATTACGAGGTTCACTATGTGAGATGCAGCTCAGTTATGATTCACCGTGTAGCTATGCCACTGCGACATGAATTTTAATTTCTTTTCTCTTTCTTAGCAATTAATGTGCTTACGATTATAACTCTAGGTCGTAAGCATGTCCTGATGACGCAAAGCGCGGTTTGCTCCCTTTCAGTTACAAATCTAGGAAGGGAAGTGAAAACGACATCCTAAGGCAGTTTATGTGACAGCGGGGACGGGTTGAATAGCTCAGTTATGTTTCCGTGAGCTACCAGCGAAAGTCTCATTAACTTAGGGGGTTGGTCATGCAGTTTATTCCCTGACGTGATTTCAGCTCATTGTTGTCAAGCTTTTTGGAAACAAAAAGCTCCTCCATACAGCCATAGATTGGCAAACCAAAATACAGCTTTGGCCTGAGCAGGGATTCCCGGTGAAACATTTCATGAACCTAGTATTTAGTTATGACACCAAACTAAGTCAACAAGACGCACTAATAATTGATGTACCACTGCCTATCTGTATCCGCCATCTTCTGGACTCAATAGTGATTGCAGTGGATCCGCCAATTCATAGTAATCGATCAGGGGCAAGTAGTCATATACGCAAATCCCGTGATTCGCTTCATTAAAACCGTAACTAGCTAGAAAATAGGATATAATCGGTACAAATTTGCATTTAACAATGAACAAAGCCAGAGGGAAAACGTCGATTACGACCTCTAGTCTTGATTCGGATTGCATTGTTGTTCATGGCGTTCTATTTATCCTACTTCTGAATTCATCCGTGGTGGTATTACAGCATTTTGTATGCATGAGGCTTGGTGCGATGCATTAGGATCCAGGCAGGGATATGAAAAAGCTCCGCCTAGATTTCTAGGGGGGTCGATCATTTATTGTGATGGATTGTGGATCCTCGCCAGGGACATGTCGTTAGCGTGTAATGCATTACAAACTATTGTGAATCAATCTCTGAAATTTGCATTAACATCATGGAAGTATGACAAAATCATTACCTCAAGATTTCTTAATTTGAAGGGGTCAACGAAAGGATATATTGCTATGTTCACATAAAGTCAATACACATTCATTCCCAAAATATTCGCGCATATATTGCTTTAATCAAATATAATGTATATATATACATAAACATATATATATATATATATATATATATATATAGATATATATATATATATATATATATATATATATATATATATATATATATATATCTATATATATATATATATATATATATATATATATATATATATATATATATATAAATATATATATATATATGCATAAAAACATTTCAATATACATGTATATGCATATATATATATATAAATAAACATATATATATATATGTATATATATGTATATATGCATACATATACATGTATACATATATTTATATATATGTATTTGTTTTTATAAAAGATAGAGAGGGGGTGAGTAGAGAGAGAGAGAGAGATAGATATAGAGAGATAGATATCTAGAGATATAGGAGAGAGAGAGAGAGAGATAGAGAGAGAGAGAGATCTAGAGATCTCTCTAGATCTATATCATCTATCTATCTCTCTCTCTAGAGAGATCTAGAGATCTATCTCTATCTCTCTCTCTCTCTCTCTCTCCTCTCTCTCTATCTCTCTATATATATCTCTCTATCTCTCTCTCTCTCTCTCTCTATATATCTCTATATATATATATATATATATATATATATATATATATATATATAACTCGGCAAGGAAGAGCAATACTGTGCTGATACATGACAAGCTCACCATGCAGTGTTAGTGTTCCATATTGTCTGGGTTAGTTTGCGGAAATATTGTTTGCATTGAATTGATTGATATAAGACAAATTACAAGCATTAATCAGCCCATTGAACGCATACAGTGGTAAAGATCAACGCCTTTTGGATGGATGGTTGGGCCGATTGCCCTGCAACTAATTTTCAAGCAACAATGTATTAAGCTCCAGCCCTGGAGCGCACTACTTGAGAGGAGAGCTTTGGGTGAAGTACTCAATGTTGTGACGGATATGCTAATCAAACCACCAGACGGAACCTAACAGCTAGCTATGGTCAAACTGCTAGGTTGTATCTCGGGATTTTAGTCTCTTTCCAAATTCATTTCACATGGCACTAATCTACAGGCAGTATGCTCAATATATGGGAATGACGGACAACATCACACGGCATATTCCTTGTTGTGCGCAGAACATTAATCCTCCTGACGTTTATTTTGTCATAATGATACGTCTGCAGCTTTTGTCTCTGGTGAATGTTGCCAATAGGATATGTGTCTAATTGCACCTCCTTTATGAACTGAGCTCCCCGTCTGCCTTTTAGTCACGTGGTATCTATAATATCTATCGGTCCATTGATGTCCAGACAATATCCAATGAACTCGACTGATAACACGTCCAGCCCCCATTGTGTCGCACATAATGCCGCTCATCTGCCTTTCTCTAGCACAGATGACATAAGTTGCTCGTTTTCCATCCACATTTAAATTGATCTTTGGACATCGACAACAGCCAGGTAAATCACGCATGGTGTCAGAGAAGGCAATGTTGCTACTTTGCTCTTCTGAAGTTGAACACATAAAGTAACTCTGACGATGAAATTCTTATAATTGAGGTAATAACTGGTGTCTGCCTCAGGCTGTTGCCATCTTATGCTATTGCCTGTAACCACCTGGGTACAGCCATGACATCACGCGACGAGGCAGCAGATTTGCACCAATAGGATAATGTATTCAGGGTAATCACAATTTTCAGGTGTTATCCATTTACATAAGTATTCGGGAATGTTAATGTCCACGTGGGTGGTGATGCAACGATACAGACATTCATGTGTGGTTATTGACTGGGGTCACGCGGGTTATATAGAACTACACGAAGGTATACACTCTGTATTGAATGTGGCACAATATTGAACTAAGGTTTTCGCAATGTGATATGCTGCAAATCATATCAAACCCCAGTTGTGACAAGATTGGTAAGCTGCATCTAAGCTGCAATATCTAACTAAAATAGTTGTGTGTAGATCATTTTTAATGAATGCTTGAGCTGTCAGTTAGGTTCACTATAATGATCTCTTATCTGAGGTGGGGTGTTACTTGTACTATATGAGTATTGAGAGACTTAGGCTACTGTAAAGCAATCTTGAAGCCATGAACTGGTTCCGCATCGGGAGGAGAGAGAGATGGACAAGCAGCAGCAGGATGGATGCTGCATCGGGAGGAGAGAGAGAGAGATGGACAAGCAGCAGCAGGATGGATGCTGCATCGGGAGGAGAGAGAGATTATCAAGTAGCAGGATGGATGCTGCATACATTGTATCCCTACTGCCGGTTAACCGCGGCATCACACTGTTACCAATGTAAACTGTATCAAGGCCATTAACACCGGCCGAAAACCTCGGATATCGTTGACTAGACATTGGAGTGGAGAAATGATTGATATGTTGATGTCTGTATAGAGAAAAGCTGTTACGAACATAATCATTGAAGGACGGTTTAAGATAAAAACATGAAAATAGTCATGCATATGTATTATTTCTGCAATAGATACCAGAAGTACAATGTTATTCACGTACGTTATTTATTCATTTATTGGACTTTATGTACATATTAATGGTAGGATTAGGGCTTGAAACCAAATGGGCTAATTACGCACGCTGTTCACTGGCCTTGTGTGAATGCATAATTGCTACCACTTAGGGCTGCTACTTAGATGGACAAACGGGGTTGATAGAGGTGACTTGTCCTGGTAGGTTTCATGAGTATATCGGAGGATGTGATATATGACTTACAGAGTTATGCGGTAGGTCGGGCTTTGTCACACACAGAAACTTATATACATTCTTGTGTTTTTCGTTTACCATGGTAGTAGGTGTATATCACCGCATACACGCTTTGACAGATCAGCAAGTATAGAAGTTGAAGCTCTTAAGACCTGGTAAAAATAGGATAGATTTAAAGACACTACCGAACCATCTAAAATCCGCTCATTCACGATTAGAGCTTTCAGCTCATCACCAGATAAGCGAGTTGTTAGAAATATAATACCGCTGCCTGTTTGTCACTGCCCTTTATATTATGCTCGGACAAGACCTCCTGCTGAAGAGAGTAGTAGTATAGAGACTAGGGGTACTGGCACACCAACCAAACTGTCACACCTACCTGTCGACCAAATAGCCCACACCCCATATATCCAACCAGCCAGCAACCATATTTCCAACCGACTTCTTTCGGGGAGGGGCAGGGAGCCACGAGTCACAGTGTACTGGCACACCTACCTCCCCTTTATATACTACTGGCCCTTGGCAGCTTATACAAGATTTTTTGCTCAACTTAAGTAAGAGAAAGGCGCCTCGGACCCAACCCCCAAACGGGGCCGAGGGGCTACTTTGTTGGTAAACTAGTGTGACCATAGGCCAGGGTGTCTACTACCGTTCTCAGCTATCCACCGCTTTGAGTTCAAGGGGGAGAGAGACCATATATTTCGTGGCAGTCACTCCTGAGCATGTTCATTCCGTGGCGAAACTGCTTTTTGGCGAACAGCGACTCCACGTACTGAGCGTGCAGTATATGCTTCTTCGACACCACCTTCTTCACTCCCTTTGCCTTTTTGGTCTCATCCTGGCTCGACATCAAGATTGAGTAAATCTTAGGGCACCGACCCACATACTCCTTGATGGGCACGCCGGCGTATTCATCCTTCATCTTCCCCAGAACCTTCTTGTTCATTGTGCTGTACAAGCTATGGGAGGGATGAAAGAGTTGCTCATCTCCTTCATGTCAGCATACACGTCAGGTATGCGTATCTCCATAAGCAGATAATCCGTATCCGTGTACAACAAGCCAAGGTCCCTGCCGTATCTGGGCTTCATGGTATTGTAATAAAAGTCGTATACCAGGTGCTTGGAGAGGTCGAGTATACACATGCCCACATACACAGGGCGGTTAAGTACCAGGCGAGTCCTGTGCATGTGCAGAGCGGCCAAGTCATTATCAAATACCTGATGACGCGCATAGGCAGGACTGACCACCAGCCTGCGTATTTTTTCCACTTCCGCCGACCGCACAATCTTGACGTCGACTCGCCTCCGGAGATTCTCCATAGTCTTGCCAAACACAGAGTTATTCATTAGCTTATACAGGTCCTTCTCAAAGTCGCTAGTGGCCACCTTACGCAGATCTGTATTCATCCTAATGTAAGGCTCCGTTCAGGGACTCTGGTCAAAGACAAGCACACGATGAATCTTGGTAAGTCTCATCCACAAAGACAGATACAACTTGAGGTTCCTGTAGTAGACCACATACTTCTCCTTATTCCGCAGGTTGGGCACCAGCTTTTCAACTCCATTTCAGGTGCTCCCCAATGCACCTAAGAGATCCTTCTGGTAGTCCGACAACCATTCGTTTTGCACAAGAAGCCGCTCCGGTGCTAGAGGGTAATCCTTGTGTTTGTCATGAAGCGCAGCAGGATACTCCAAGTCAACCTCAAGTATATAACCCGTTTCTGCCTCATCGGGATGGTCCTAGATCTCTAGGTTCTCAGGCCGCTCAACCCACTCAATACCCGAAGTAGGTAGGGCTTGACTCATCGCCCACCCATACAGGTTGTTGGCGTCGAGGTACTGGATACAACTCGCTGGCTTTATCCTGCTCAAAGCCCTCACGTATGGGTTGTTCGCTTTAGCGTGGCGATGTGATACCATGCTTATTCCACCGCGCAGCCCCTTCTCAATAAAGAGCAGCTCGAATTCCACCCCTGTGCTCTTATGAAGCGCATCCCACGACAAACCGGGGCTGGTAAAGTAGTGGGCCGGATCCAACCCATACTGCTTAAGACAGGTTTTGTTTCAAACACATCGGTCAGGAGCAGTGCATCCGTGCATAAGTAAAGGTCATGGTAGTCCCCCATGGTTTTGCAACCGAATGCATTCCAGACTTTTTGTGCATGGGCATAGTCTGTAGCAGATATACCCTGCTCAGTGAGCTTGCTGTAGAACTCATAGATCGGTGGCAGTGGAGCATCAAACTTATCCCAGCCATCCATGAACTCGTAGGGATACACCTCCTTACGCAGCAGCAAGCGCCGCTTCGTTTCATCTGGCTCATATTCTGCCGTGAGCGCCAAGGCGTCTGGGTTGTTAGCAGACACCAGCTTATCAAGCGAGGCCAGGAGAAACTGTTCACTATCAATGAAGCGCAACTTTCCAAGCGACAGGGAAATATATTCATGTTGTTGGGGATAGAGTTGATGCTCCTCTCCACTTTGCTCATGGCCTGCATCAGGAGATGGGAGTCATAGTCCCGCAGGTTATTGAACACCACAGGTACGGGCGTTGTTTTAGGGTTCAACCGCAGCTTTAGGTTGCAGGCGTTAAGGGCCGGTGCTCTGTACTTACCTATTATATGTCAGTGGTCGCGGACGGAGTCGCCCCGCAGCTACTTTTTACACACATGACAATCGGTAGCCACTTTATGTACTCTTTTGTCCTCTCGCGACATGCGCATGGGGACAGGCTTGGACAGAACTGCTTTGAAATTTTGCTCCTCCTGCTGCATAGCCTGTAAGAACTTCTCCACAGCATCGCTTCCTCTGTAAACCACAGGGGGTTTGGTTTGCCCTTCACAACGGACAACCACACAGCCGTAACCACATGGCTCATACTCCTGTGTTCTCCGCTTGTGTTGCTCTTAAGCGCAGGACCCGAAGTTTCACCTTAAGCGCCTCAAAATCGGCGTAGATACAGAATGGGGCGGGGAGCTGTTTCTGCCAGTTCTGAAAAGAATAGGATGTTTTTCCCTTCTTCGGGCTTATCTACTCAGACGGCAGTTTGCCCTATCCCCATGCACTCAGGTTTGTGCCCGTTGAGCAGTTTCTCAGTGGTACAGCCATGCAAGCATCGCTCGCAGAAGAACTTGCGCTCTTTGTGCTTACTCTGATTATAGAGCAAGCGGTTCAGATATTCGATCTGCGTGCAATGGAACCTGCCGTCCTGCTCAATCAGCATGAGGTTTATACAGGACCAGGCTGTTTGCTGATACGGTGAACGATGGTGGCCTTTCCATCCCAGCCAAAGACGTTCAAGCCGCCTACTTTAGCATGTTTTTCTATCTTCTCAATATGCGAGATAGGTGTTGAATAGTCCACGACTTTTCCTTCTAAGAGTCTTAAGAGAGGCTTAATGTTATATGTCGATGGTCGCTGCGGGTTCTTGGCAACCGGGTGGCGAGCCGCTTCAATGGAATATAGAACGCAGAATGGGTCGTTTGTGTTTTTTACATTTCTAATTGCCTTCTTTACCGCCAGCTTTCTCGGCAGTTTCAGGTAGGAGCCACCTTTCAATGGCTGATAGTTGGAAATATCAATCCAGAGACTGACTAAAATTCCCATCCAGAACCTTGGTTGGTACACTTCTCCAACCGCTCTTGGATATTAGCATTGCACTGGTCCAGCGCATCGGCCAGGTCTTCTGAGGAGAGAACTGCCTGCTGCTTATTACGCAATATATGTTGATGTCAACATTCGGTAGCTGTTCCGTAAATGTTCGTTATACACTATTTGACAAATATTGCACAAGTTTTTATGGATCCCCATTATGGACGCTTTCGAGTAATTCATTTAAAAGCTTATGTTGCACTTGGTGCAAATGCATCCGCCATGTATGAAAACTGCACCCTAGAACAAGATCAATGTATATACCTTTTTGAGCTGGTAGACTACCTCTAAAAGCATAATAAATGTTGCGATGCATGAAATTTTTCTTAAATATTCTTAATAGCACGAATGATCTTGTATCGGCGGTTAGCCGATTATGTGCCTTAAGTTATGCGATTGTTGCAAATACTATAAGAGTATTGATGCAAATTTTGCTATGTATGTAGTTTGCTGCATATTATCTTAAAGATGTTCGGTACGTTGATGACTATCGACAGATATTCTTTACAACTAACGACATCTTGTTATATGCAGCAGGTAATGAACAAGGAATAAAACTGCCTCATTGAATATCAACTAAAATGGGTTTTATGTACGTTCGACAAGCATCGATTAAAGATGTTTCTTTAGGGGTTGTTTGACTTTGGGGCGTTAAGAACTGTGTCCATGGCTCGTCCATTCAAATTCACTCTCGCAGGCATGAGAGCGTCTTGCTTAATGCCGTAACAGGCATTTACACCCAAAAACATACACAATTATGTTTCTGTAAAGTATTCAAAAATTAAGAAAAGATATATGATATACGAGACTTAGGGCCGTGTAACCAATGGCTACGTGGTGAGTCAGGTTTCGTTAATAGTGCTCCGGATACAATCCAGCCAATGTATCATTCAGTATATTATCACAACGTTAGCGTTATAGATTCATTCATGATCAAATACGCAACTTGGTTGTGAGCCGACGATTGAGAGTCATATGTGTCATATATGGATTTATACTGTGGCTAAGTAATAGGGCTCATTGGTTCGTTCCATTCTAGATTAAACTGTAATGATTAAATGTTGGACATAAGCATAATTTCAAATCAAAGAATTCTTCGACATCACTCAGTAAAAAGCCGCAAGGTGTCAGTCGGAGTAAGAAAATTCGAATCTCAAATAATGCTCGGTTGAGTCATCATTAACTGGTGTTTGAGCTCGTACCTCTTCATGGAGCAAAAAGTTATTACGCATTTCATCTTCATCATCGACCCCAACACAACAATGAGTATCCCTTCACCTTGACTCCTTTGTATCAAATCGAATGAAATATATTGCTTTGTACGCGCTCTCTGTTTTAATGGGCCGACTGTTTATCAATGCTGAAGTAGACTCGACAAGAATTGGCTACCGAAATAGATTACGGTGTATGCTACAAATTATCAATCTTCTTTCTGTGCTAACTAACGCGTCCGATTACGTCGACCCGAGTTAGTTTCATGCTCGGTACAATCTGAAATATTCCTCCGCTATATATCTTTCACCATATACCTTGATTTTAATGCGTGCATTTAATGTATGCTTCTTAATCTGCTTCATCTAACATCTTTCCAAACAATGCGTATGTAAAGCTCCACGAGTATATATGAGAATTGCATTCGTCAAAACATTTCTTTTCATAAACTGATCGATGCTCACTAGAATGTACTGCCTTCAAAGAGAACGCTTCCAACTGGCCAATGCTAAATCCAAAGCATAACCAAACCGCTACCGTCATGGCTAGCTGAATAATTAATGACTTCACCGTGAACGCGCCGACTTTGGGGCGCCAGGTGCAGTTTTTTTCTACTATTCTCTGAGTGAATGGGTCGATTAATTCTTACACAGCTGGATGTCATCTCAAACGTATACAATCAGGCCGGGTTCGAGTTACAAATAACAAGCGTCAAGTTGCATGATCGATCTATTAAGTTGTATTGCTGGTGAACGCGTCAATGTTTGCTGGTGAACCCGTCGTTGTATTGCTGGTGAACGCGTCATTATTTGCTGGTGAACGCCGTCGTTGTATTGCTGGTGAAAGCGTCATTGTTTGCTGGTCAACGTCGTCGTTGTATTGCTGGTGAACACCGTCGTTGTATTGCTGGTGAAGGCGTCATTGTTTGCTGGTGAACGACGTCATTGTTTGCTGGTGAATGCTTCGTTGTATAGCTGGTGAACGCGTCATTGATTGCTGGTGAACGCGTCATTATTTTCTGGTGAACGACGTCATTGTTTGCCGGTGAACGCCGTCGTTGTATTGCTGGTGAACGCCGTAGTTATAATGCTGGTGAACACCGTCGTTGTTGTGCTTTTGAACGCATCATTGTTTGCTGGTGAACGCCGTCGTTGTATTGCTGGTGAACGTGTCATTGTATTGCTGGTGAACGCCGTCGTTGTATTGCTGGTAAACGCGTCATTGATTGCTGGTGAACGCGTCATTTTTGCAGGTGAACGACGTCATTGTTTGCTGGTGAACGCCATCGTTGTATTGCTGGTGAACGCGTCATTGTTTGCTGGTGAACGCATCATTTTGTATTGCTGGTGAACGCGTCATTGTTTGCTGGTGAACGCCGTCGTTGTATTGCTGGTGAACGCCGTCGTTGTATTGCTGGTGAACGCATCATTGTTTGCTGGTGAACGCGTCATTGTTTGCTGGTGAACGCGTCATTGTTTGCTGTTGAACGTGTCATTGTTTGCTGGTGAACGCCGTCGTTGTATTGCTGGTGAACGGGTCATTGTTTGCTGGTGAACGTCATTGTATTGCTCGGTCTGGTGAATTGTTTGCTGGTGAACGCCTGGTGAACGCCGTCGTTGTATTTGTATTGCTGGTGAACGCGTCATGTTTGCTGGTGAACGCGTCATTGTTTGCTGGTGAACGCCTTCGTTGTATTGCTGGTGAACGCCGTCGTTGTATTGCTGGTGAACAAGTCATTGTTGCTGGTGAACGCGTCATTGTTTGCTGGTGAACGCCTTCGTTGTATTTCTGGTGAACGCGTCATTGTTTGCTGGTGAATGCGTCATTGTTTGCTGGTGAACGTGTTATTGTTTGCTGGTGAACGCCTTTGTTGTATCGCTGGTGAGCGTGTCATTGTTTGCTGTTGAACGCGTCCCTGTTTGCTGGTGAACTCCTTCATTGTATTGCTGGTGAACGCGTCATAGTTTGCTGTTGAACGCGTCATTGTTTGCTGGTGAACTCCTTCTTTTTATTGCTGGTGAACGCGTCATTGTTTGCCGGTAAACGCCTTCGTTGTATCGCTGGTAAGCGTGTCATTGTTTGCTGTTTAACGCGTCATTGTTTGCTGGTGAACTCCTTCGTTGTATTGCTGGTGAACGCGTCATTGTTTGCTGGTGAACGCCGTCGTTGAATTGCTGGTGAACGCGTCATCGTTTGCTTGTGAACGCGTCATTGTTTGCCGGTGAACTCCTTCGTTGTATTGCTTGTGAACACGTAATTGTTTGCTGGTGAACCTCGAATCTTAGAGCGAACGATGAAGTGCTTTCAATAACGAACAATCGTTGCTTGAAGTAAATCACATTTGCCTCCACGGCCTCCAGGATTACAGGGCTGTGGTGAGGTATTTATTGACGCACTCTCCGTGCCTTATTAAAGAACCCCATCATGAGGCACGGGACGGATGACATGCCAGACGATCAGAAACTCACCTTGTAAAACGAATAGGATTGTGAATTGAAGGAGCGGGCGAAACGTTATATTGCAATGGTAATGGAAGGTAGCGAAGTAGTGGAATAATATGTGGCATTGTTGGCAAATCAGTAGCCCAGTATAAACCATGCACACTATAAGGCGTAGTGAAATTTTTTTTTCTCATTAAAAGGACCTCTCTACCGTCTATATTGCAGAGTTGGATGCTGTTCTGTAAGCAAATAACCAAGAAATACGCAAGATTGCGTGACGCTAGCGTAATTTAAAGCTGTAAACTGTTATTAAAACTACTGTTGCTAAATCTACACTTGCCTGTCTGGGTTTAAATAAGGTTGCCCTGAGCTTACTATTTTTTATTAATATGGTTCGGCAGCAAGCAACGGTCATTCTTCTTTCATTAATGGTGTGACTCTCGTCTATCTTGCTTTTGCCTCAATGAATTGGTCAGATTTGACCAAAAATTAGACTAGAGTCTGAATAATAATGCAATATGAGAAACCAATGTCCGCGTGTAATATCAGTCGAGAAGCATATATTTCTATTTTGCTGTGCTGTGATCCTGACACCCGATGCATACTTATAATATGTCATAAAATACCTGGTGCATGCATTTTCTAGTATTATTTTTTGGTGTACAACGGACAAACAGTTATAAACCTACTTTGTATTTTTTGTGTCACCACGATGCACTGCTTGGATTCTTGACGAATGGTATTGGATCTAGCATTCCCGATAATAAAACTTAGATGCAAAGGCCTATGTATGTGCCGATTCCATAGCGTGAAAACAAGCCAGGCACATGCTATTGAATCCGAATATTTAATGCTCTAGATGCTAAACCATGGTCTTAGCAGCAATGATAGCTCCTAATGGAGTCAGAGAGGACACATGAATGACAGTGTGATGGAGTACATACGCCATTTAACAATGTTCATGTATAACACCAATACCTGCCATGGATGGACGTTGAAGCATAATCAGGTCGAATAGACAAGTATATGTTGTGAAAGCCGTTATACTCATTGTCGAAATAGTAGTTGGCCACCTGTCAATCATTTATATGTGGGGTTAATTTACTTAACGTCACATAACTTAAACTTCAAGCGATAGCGTAATATACTTGAACGGTTATTCTGGAATGTTCAGCCAAATAAGCACCTCAGGTCAACTAACAACGAGGGGGATCAAACACGTCTATACATTGATGTATCGATGACATTAACCAGCGGCAGCAAATACTGGCATACTGTATTTTGATTGCCGAAATTATTGCTCTTTAGAATGCCTTATATTTAATAGATCAACTCTAAGTTTTGTAATGGTAATTGTTTTTTGCTCGTTTCTTTATGTTTGTATGTTGTGTCATTCATCAACCTGATAAATAACTTGCCCACCCATTTCTCATTCTCATCATATAACCATAACATGCTAATCTAGATTGATGATAACTTATTTCAGCTCATCTACAGCCGTCTCGTGGTACTCCTTACAAAGGATACAGTTACATTCTCTTGGTATGATCTACTTGGAAGGGATGTGATGAAGATTGATGGTGCAATAGAATGTTACTCAAGAAGGCTTTTAGGGGTACAACCCTTGTTGGTGATGATTTGTCTAAGTATGAACCCAGCATTATTACTCTGTCATCACTCTAAATGTGATTGCAATAGTGTTTCTCGTTTCAGTAATCTACGAATGAAGGGGTGGATTCATACTCTGATACTTGAATGATCTATTTATATAATGTCTTGTCTAACCTTACGTATTCCGAACAAGTAAACTACAATGTTGTACAAATCGAGCAGAGCTGGTGTCTTTATTGTATCAACCGTGCTTGTATTTCAAAATAATGACACAACCTGCATTAATGTCTGTCTGCCAGGCCCAACAATTGATTGCCAAATGATGCAGCAAAGCAGGTGTTAACAAACAGCTCATTGAAAGGCAGGAATATTTTTTAAAAAACACGCTGCAACGTTACAAAATTGTCCTATCTGCGGTAACCAGTAAATGCACGAAACCTCCTTCACGAAATGTCCTTCAAGATAACTATCTTGAATGTAGGTAACAAAAAATTTCATCCCACGCTTTAACTTCCACCAAATATGTAATAATTTGCTTGCTGCATGTTCTCTATGCTAAGTTCATCATTTGCTCATAAAATGTATGTTAAGCGTCAATTTCAAGGATTCAGAGACTGCCATCAAAACAGACAATTCGAGTCCACAGTAAGACGGTCCATAGGGCCTCACTATCAAAGATCCACAACGCGTCTTGGATCATCGATGTCCCCCATTAACTGTCAAATATATCCCACCTCGCGGTATCCCGTGTAAAATACACGCGCCAGCAGAGAATTCCGAGGTCAGGGAGCAAACTGAGCAGCTGTTTCACATATTATCGCCGGATTAAGGGCAGGTTGTTAAATCTGATGGTTGACAACATCCTGCTGCTTAGGAACGTGCAGCGAAACCACTGACTGGCATGCAATACCGAGATGATTAGGGCCAATGCAGTGGTTCTCCCTTGCATATCGATTCGTGTGCATCAGCATCCTTTTGAATCTGTTTTATCTCCAGTGATTTTGTGAAGCAAGCCCAAGCTCGCTGTTTATAGGAGCTTGATGTGGATAAAAGCCTTATCGGTGTCACCTCAATATCAACGGAATGATCTGATTTATCATAGGAATGGCAATAACATAGATAGAATTGGTACATATTTATGAGGTTTCTATTAGAATGCACTTATGTGCAGCGACAAACTGGCCACCGTTCAGATGCAGATGCCTTTCCTGTCACATCATTGGCCTTTGATGGTCCGTGCTACCTAGCACATTTCATTTACTGTAATAACCTGACTGGTCAAAGCAAGCCCCATACATTTTTGGCAGTAAAATCGATTGTACTGGTTAGAATTCATGACGTAGAAATTTACATGAAATATTGCTGATATTTCAAATCTGTTTCCAACAACAGGTTGTGTCTCAAATGGGAAAATGTGGTTGGTTTCTTCCAAAATGGTTGATCATAACACGATACAGAAGGATGCAAGATGACGTGGGAAAAGCGATTGTCATTCCGCAGCTGTAGTTAATCAGATTTTCTTGTGTGTTTTTATCACCGACAGAGCTTGAGAAATATTTTCCATTATACGATTTATTTTATTTGCCTATACGCTGATTTTATAAATCAATTATGCCGCTATGAGTCCATCTGGTGGATGTCGTATGACAGACGGCGTTATGGTTCTATGCGGACGTCAACGAGGGTTACAAGAATAATAGAATGGCCTGTGGGCGATTGTCGCTGAGGAGAAACTCCCAACAACACATTTTCCGCCTTAACATTGCATGAACGACAGTGATGGATTTAAGGCATTCTGATAACTGCCTCGTGACAACACGTTAATGAAAGTTACAAATTTATCGCCGATATTGATACAATATGCGAAATATGACCACATGTTTTATTGACAATAATTTAGCGAGCAATATCAGAACTGTTTCATCAGTAAGAAGCGCCAAAGGGGTCTTAGTGATTAAGTCTTGAAGCCATGAAACGTATGCGACTCTGTCGTGCACATGATCTCAGCTGGTGATGGCCTTTCCTGTAAAATCCTGCAGGTGTCTGCAGGGTTGTAACATCTACATATGTCCTGACAATATCTAATATCTTGGCTGATAACACCGTCGGCTAACCATTGTGTCTACATCACAGTTAATCCACTACGTGACCGCGTCAAATATATCATATTTACCTTGTCATAGATCAACATATATGTTTTCGATTTCGGAAGTCGGTATCGTCGCAAAGACGCGTTTAGTGTAATATTTTTTTCTAATAATCTGCCCGCAGTGGTCTGATATGAAATTAATGTATTTGTTAGAGGAGAATATGCTATCAAGCTGGGTCCACTGAATGTTGTTGCAGAAGAATAGTCTTCATTACCATTGTACATCGCAGAAAGCTCAACCTTCAAATAATGTGTCGCAACCCAATGATATCATGGGCACCTTCAACGGTTTCAAGTATTCTCAACATATTGTACTCGCTCCCGACTTAATTATGGGCAAAGAGAGCTGTCGCAAAATCTCGGTAATCTGCTACTGCTAATTGGTCAGTGCTATCGGAGGCTGTCTCTCTTAAATTTACGCCATGATAAATCTCCTAAATGCAGTGCCACAGACGACAACGGCCGCTGGATGTTTGTTTAAGCAAACAGGTGTTTGCAGACAACATGCATTTGTTCACCTTTAAGTTTTTGATCAGTGGAGAGAAACTGATACCGAACGCAGATCTCAGTAGGAAGATGAATCGTGCTGCCCGGTTTGTCAATCAAAACCAGCAAAATGAATGAATACGGCGGTACTCAATCGACAATTCGAAAAACGAACGGTTTGTGGGATGATTATAGTCGGTGGGAGTTTTCATAATAACGAAGCAAGATGGCCGTTAATAAACTTGTTATTTCAAACTATCTTCAATGTTTAATAATGTTAAATGTATTAAACTTATTAACAGGTTAAAATGACACCTTGTCCTCTCCATAAATTCCGAAATTATAATTGTGTATATAGTTAAGACATTTAAAAGCATGTTTACGCAGCAATTACAACACATAACGCCGACAGTACTATTTAGCGCCTAAAAAAACGAGGACAAATATTATAGTTGCAATTTAAAACTGTGCTCTTTGGGAGGAAATTCCCTGGAAACTCCTTGAGTTGTGACCTTAGCTTTTTTACAAGACGTTTGATAAGTTTTTCGAGGTGATTTTCCGATGTGAATGGTGCTAAAATAAATTAATTTGCAATTTGTCGGGGTTATTTCACTACTTTGTCTCGACTTTCTCAAAAATAACCGTACATAATGACGTAGCGTTTTTCGCTCCAATCGATATGGTGACGCATGATTTGGTCACCATTGTCACCTTTTAATCGTGTGTGGTGTCAGCATCCGGGTCATTTCCAAGGCTTTGGTTATGATTTGGGTTTTGGTTCGTCTTGTTGGTGTTATTTATGTCTCTGTGTCATACGGAGATGGTCAAATCTAGGGTTCTGATGAGATGATTTGTGTTGTGTGTCTTGACAAGGCGTTGATGTTATGTTACAGATGCCCGCAACTGCACAGCTAATGAGTTCAACTGTGCTTCTGGCACGGGCTGCGTACCCCGTGCATGGAGATGTGATGGGGAGATAGATTGCCCTGATGGGTCCGATGAAGCCACAAGTGTCTGCGGTAAGTTAATCAAGACTTATTTCGATTGATTCAGCCTAATGATGACATAGGCATGACATGCAGTTTTTACTGTTTCAACTTTCATGAATTGTGGAAGTGATATAGGAGCTTATTGAGTATAGATGACCAAACGATGCAATGGAAGTGTTCTTTTCAATTGGTTCCCTTCTCATATTGTATCTCTATAACTATCCATACGATTAAGCTATCAACCCTTCGTCAGGCGAGTGAATATTTTCTGTTTTTTCTTGCGGTAGTCGTGTCAGAGCATAGTTTACTAGCATCATGGAACAGGGATTGAAGTTTACTCATCCGACATTTACGGACAAACGACCGTAGCTACAGTACAGATGATAATTGAACGTAATTGCGACAGCAAAGAACTCAAGATGAGTTCACAGAATTAATTGGGTGCCTAAAATGCTTACAATATAGCGATGTAACCAAGCAAACGTAAACTAGAGGTATCCCTTGTATCCCCTTTGGGATTCTTAAGTGATGTGTTAGGCATTTAATCTGAGAGGGAAGGCATTTAATCGTATTAGGGTAGGCATTTTATCTGATGTGGTAGGCATTTAATCCGATGGGGTGGGCATTTAATCTGATGGGGAGGTATTTAATCTGATGGGTAGGTATTTAATCTGATGGGTTTGGCATTAAATCTGAAGGGATAGGAATTTAATCTGATGTGGTAAGCATTTAATATGATTAGGTGGGTATTAAATGTGATGTGGTAGGTATTTAATCTAAAGAGGTAGGCATTTAATCTGATGGGGAGGAATTTAATCCGATGGGGAGGTATTTAAGCTGACGGGGAGGTATTTAATCTGACGGGGAGGTATTTAATCTGATGGCGTAGGTATTTGATCTGATGGGGAGGTATTTAATCTGATAAGGAGGTATTCAATCTGACGAGGTGACAAGATGTTATGATAAAACAAACTGGTAACCGTCTCATTGTAAACGTAGCAATACAGTTAATGTTGTATTTCAAGGGATCACTCTACTGACCCGTACCTTACTACCCTGTGACATGATAAATATTCGTCACACAATTGAACAAAGTGTCATTCGAGAAAAGGATGCTCAGTTGTTGATTTACCATTTCTATATAGAGGATTTAGGGTGAAGACCCTTCCTTATCTACGAGCAGCCATGAACGAAACGCTTCTCAAGGGAGTCGGCTTTTACACTTTGCTGTTGCATTTGAATGAATTATACTGCCCTCTTCGACCTGCTGTTTTCGGATATACTCCTGAAACGAGCTGATACCAGGACTAGAGACTTATTTCATCCATAATTCTTTCAAAAGCTTAATTCTCTGATGCTAGAAAATAGGCCAGAACCAATTTATTCTATAGGATATGCTACATTCACAGCGGACCGTATGTTATCCCACTGATGCTTAGAAAGGCTATTTATAGAATAACAGTCATTACTTGTGTGGTAAACACGTGATAGCAGACCGACCACATGCCCTCACCATCTACCAAAGCACTTCAAATACCTTATCTGTGTATCCATAATGAATGTATAGTTCACTATTGCATCCGTTCCTAAACAGAGGGCAAACAACCTGTATGAGGTAGAGGTGATCTAGTTCACGCTAAGCCACTACAGTTCGAACAAGTTATGATGACTCAGACTTGAATGATAAATTCACCCCATTCATTTACTGAACCTTTGTTTTACAACAAAATGCATATGTAACAATGTAAGTGAGCGTGTTAAGCTCTGGTGAGTACAGAGAGGCATTAATAATAATGTTTTAAGACATTATAACTCCAGCCGTGGCCAGAAAGCTGATTTGGCAACGTCATAAGAAGATATTCATTGTTCACTTTTTGCCATAAAAGGCACCTAATTAATATTCAACATAGATCGTTGAAAGCTAGCACCATGATCCATTTGTCTATTGTTACAGTGTTATATTGAGCTAGATTAACTCCAGTTCATTACGGCTTTTCTACAGCAGTCACTTGCAAATCCCTTCCAAACATAACCGCTACACTATCTGGGTAAAATCAAATTTAGAAGGGATGTGATGAAGATTGATGAAGTTATAAAATTCTACACGATACGCAGCAGTTTCTGCAGCCGCCTTGTAACAAGGTTGTATATAACAGTGGAAGTCCATGCGTGGTCGAGCGGTTACATTTCACTTACATACACTGACGATGAAGGTTCAACGGTAAAGGCTCTGTGACTGTGCCGCCATAAATCTGTCATTGCTAATGCGATTTACTGTAAGATACTGTAGCCTCTCCTGACGGCGAGTGTAGCTTCCAGTCGAAGTATTCCTGCAAATATCAACCGAAATATAGTAATGTTAGTCGTGATCAATGTAATCAGAACTGCGCCGTCAACTGAAATGTAAGGCACAGCTTGCGATGAGACGGTTAACATAAGTTTGATCATGGTTTACACTTATTTACAGCTGTTTATCTTTTCAACGCTTAATCAAGAACTACAACTACCATGTATCAATGCACTTGATATGTAATCGATGTTGCATTTTTGATAACAGTTAAATGCTTAGTTCTTAAAAATCCTAACCACTTTATTGGAACAAATGAATTAAATGCTTCAGCCAACGGAGGAGCTCGCCAGCCGTGTGGATGCACAGGGGATAGCCCCTACTAACGACAAGTAAGTTCATCGATGGTTTTTGGCCTCATCGGAAAGAACAATGTGAATGTATATTTTTAAATCATAGCTAGGTATGCAAAGAAAGAGTGTTATTGATATTTCGGAACAAGCCAGTAGAGCACAGAGTTCAGAACGTCCCCTACGGCAAGGGAGAATAATATGAGGCCTGATGCTTACGGGGGTTTAGATTAGGGTAGAATCCGGTGCTTTGTAGGTCACTTTGTAATTTGGTTGCATTGCAACAGCGCACATAGCCGCTTTTCCTAGGTCCAACTTTACATTGTATCAATCACAACGCTTATGTTTGAACTGACGACAATGAAACTTAGTTGGCACTAGGTCCAATAATAACGATCAAAACATTATAAGCTCCCTACTTTCGTTCATCGGTAGGTCCGTGTTATGTGAACAAAGCAGCATACAGAATATTCCATGATTATTGTTCGAGAAACCAACAAACGTCACGTGGCAGCGCCTTTACCAAACCTTCACCATGTGGTTGCTTCTGAACCAAAAACACTATGTGGTAGCTTCTTAACCAACAACACCATGTGAGAGCTTCTTAACCAACAAAACCATGTGGCAGCTTCCTAACTAACAACACCATGTGGTTGCTTCTTAACTAACAACACCATGTGGTTGCTTCTTAACTAACAACACCATGTGGTTGCTTCTTAACTAACAACACTATGTGGTTGCTTCTTAACCAACAACACCATGTGGTTGCTTCTTAACCAACAACACCATGTGGCAGCTTCTTTACTAACAGCACCATGTGGAAGCTTCTTAACCAACAACACCATGTGGTAGCTTCTTAACCAACAACACCATGTGGTTGTTCTTAACAAGTCGGAGATGTATGAACGATGCTGATGCAAGGAGAGCATTATCGTGTAAACTTTACTCCAAGCTACAATATTCTGTAAATTAAAGATAGGCTTTCAATTTAACTGACACCTGCTGTAAAAATGATTCGGAATGGGCTCGCCTCGATCAGATTCTAGTTTCCCATCGCCTCCATTGTTCATAACGTGTTCATAGCATGTAGTACGTCAGCTTAATGTGGATGTTTTAAGTCCTATAGACGGTTGTCCATGATTCCAATTAATTCATCCATGTATATTAGATGAATATTTTTTTTTTAACTCGGCATGGAAGTTCAACTCCGTTGCATTTGCATAAAGAATAAGCTGCTAAATGCATTACAGCTTATTGGGAAAATGGCCGCGAGCTGTCCGCTTTCATCACACGGCTCATCTCATCTAGCTGATAATCATTATATATTGATTGGTCTGTTGGGCTTCGAAGTCTTTACGAGACTCACATGCGCTGTGTACCTTAAAGTTATGGCGATAATACATTGAAGAACGAGCATTAGGACCTTGATGATTGTCCGTGGCTACAAGCCATGTGTTATAATCATAGCGAGAAAATGCGAGGAAGATTGGATTTGCAGCAAGGTTTCTTAACGCAGCGCGGGTATAACCAGTTGGACCTTTCCCTAGGGTGCCAGCGTTTAATTGTGCTTTGCAAATAGGAAGTATAGTAATATAAAATCCACATGCCATCTTCAGGGGTTTATTTGGGTTGATAATCAACTCCCCAACATCACAGACACGTTAGTGACATTGTATTGAGTGCCCTGAAAGTGACAGTAAGGATTCCAAAAATCAACAATGTCGACATTGACAAAAATGCGTCCTGCAGTCATTCAACACGAGCTTGCAGGAGTCTATTGACGCATGATTAGCATCGTGTGCGATGGCCAAACAATCTCCGAAGAGCCCCAGTGTTTCGTGTTTCCCATATGTATCTATTAGTTCGAAGCAGTCCCTAAGGTACATTTATATACATCCCTAAGAACGGATGGGCCTTAAACATAAATATAATACAACCATTACGGAATATGGGCCTTCACATTCTCGGGTTCCCGTCGCGCCCGCTAGGAGGGCGACCGTCGCGCACAGCGTTTTTAACCGGAACTGGGGGCATGTTTATCTGCTTGTCATGCTGTCAGCACTTCGTTCGCGCTTTACCAGTTGCTGTTGTATGTTACTGCGTTGCTTCGCGCATTCTTGTTGCGTATTTCTAAAGCTGTTAAGAACACCAAAGACGTCGCCGAAGGTGTCAAGCGTATTCTGAACTTCTCTTAAGCTCATCTGAACGCTGTCACGTCGCAATGAGCACATTTGAAACAGTTCTCAAACACAGAGATTATCATAAAATAATAATCTAAAATGTTGCCAACTACATTCATCTCCATTCGTCTGGAAAGTATTCTGCAAGAACATCAGTATTCACCCGATATCATTTCAAAGTTAGCGTTATCACTGACATCTTCTTAAGGGAAAGTATCCCAGCTGAAAACTTGCGACAGAGGTAGAGGAACCCCGCGCTCGAGTTATACAAAAACTGAGCTCGTATAATTAGTAAAAAATGCCTGCTGCACCGTAAATATGGTGCACTTGGTCGGAGAAGACGATGAAGAGAATATTTACAATGAATGGAGAACTATTAGCAGATCCAAACAAACTTTCTGCATTGCAGACCGACAAGTCAATATGCACATGAGCTTACAGACACATGCATGCAGTTGTGTATAAATTCCTGATTAATTGTAGATGTTATCTGAGTGGGAAATGTGTTGGGGAACAGTCCCAGTCCAAGCTACCATACAATGTACCCATCTGCTACCATGGAGTCTGCTGGATGTGAGTGCACAGGGTAATCCTTAGTTTATATAATTAATGTTGCCCCCGCGGATATGCTGCGTTGGTTAAACTGACCGCGGTCATTGTTGTTAGCGGAAGCATGTGATACATCACAACTCCATGAGCAGGATCGTAAGCGCCATTATACCCCACAAAATTGGTTTACTTGTGCCTCGTACAATTAGAAGAGGCGGAATGAAACCGGTGGTGCTGTTCCTGAATCCCTCTAACAGATTGTGTATTCTGAAAGACAGAGAGTTCGTGGGGAGAGCGGTACCAATTGCTCACTATGTATCTCCACAAGAGGCGGCAGGACCACGAGTGCAAGGGATCAGGACAGCCACCGAGAGGGAGGCCAAAGAATGCACACCATAACGAGATGCTGCAGGCCTCCCGCAAGCATTTAACAGAGCCACAGTACGAGGCATTGGAGACAACCCTATCGACATACAAGGATGTGCTCGCTAGAGATGAGGTCGACCTAGGAAACTTCACAAAGCTAGCGCATTCCATAGACACTGGAGTAGCCAAACCAATAAAGGTCAGTTTGAGGCGCACCCCAAGAGGGTTCGCTGAGGTGGAAGAGGCTCATCTAAGGAAGATGTTAGATGCGGGTATAATCCAAGAATCCACATCGGAAAGGGCCTCAGCCCCAGTGTTTGTAAGGAAAAGGTATGGGACGGTACGTCGGTGTATAGACTATAGGGCATTAAATAATGTCATCACCATAGACATATTCCCCTTCCCTCTAGTTCATGACTGCCTTGATACACTAGTGGACAATACATATTCAGCGGCCAGTTTACTCCCCACCCCCGTTATCAAACATAGCATATCAGCTGGGGCAAAATTAATTAGGATAGGGGCGCTTAGAGCATTACGGGAGGCCATCATTAAGAACACAACAACAGAGAAACGCAATCAAAACGGTTACGTCAATAGAAAGCTGCTCTTCACGAAACCACTACCACGCAATTAACACAGCAAGACTAGCAGAAGACAAGCAACCGTCACTCTACAAACAACCACGAAACTAACGTAATAGTCAACTTAATTAAAATACACGAAATCAAGCTTGACTAAAGTAAGGCTTAAAGGAGCAAGGTTAAGAAAGTACTAGGTGTCAAAAGGCGTTAATTACCGAAAACGGTATTAAAAGCCAGGCGTAAGCACGACCTCTTCTGTAACCTATATAGTACTTTACCAAACCTGCTTACCTTCTTCCGTTAACTTAAGAAAGTTGTATACAGATAGGTCACACATCTCATTAATATGTATAAATACTTGCTGGTGCAATATTAACTTTGTGTTTTGTTTTATGTGGTGTTGACGTTTTGTGGAAGAGAGATAAAAAGTTTGTTATTCATTTTCTCATCTTTATTTGCAGAGATGATGGTGGTTGCCAACATTATGGGGCCATGATGTTTGCAGTGGCGGACTTCGATACCAATGCAAAGTCTGATGCAGCATTACCGCCTGATGAAGAGACATATCGCACGGCTTGTTGCCTTGATTATTATAAAATCTGGCGCATATTGATATATATATGATAATATATATATATATATATATATATATATATATATATATATATATATATATATATATATATATATATATATATATATTTATATGTATAAAAATATAATATTTACAGGCAAAAAAAACAAACATTTAGGAACATTGTAGGGGACAAAGCATATATTCAATATGATGATCATATCTTGTTTTTTGTTGGTCTGTCAGTAACATATTTAGGTTTCGTAAACTTATTTTTGATTTTAATTGTTTTATCAAACTTATATATTTTGTGTACCAAAAAGGGTGTTCTAAAATAGTTGGGGTATTAGGGACACGTAAAAAACCAACTATTTTGGAACATAGCAAAATAACAACCATATTGGGACATAATAATAAACCAACCATTTTTCTTATCAAATAGATAGATATTCTCGACCAGCAACGCAACTTCGTCTGAAAACACACGAAAAACTTTACGAATTATCCGACCTACTTACGTACTTCGGTTTGTCCAGACGAACACATATCTGTATCCAGCTCATTGGAAAACGTCGAAACCAAATATAGTTCTTTTGAATTCCCTCTATCGAATTTCACGTGGATAGGATATATTTATGACGGAAGTAATTCTAATCAATATACCAAAAGTTGGGATAATGATATATTGGATAATAACAAGAAACAAGCTGTTGAAGGAAGAGTACCAAAAAGGTTGTCAGTCTAATATATATAATTTTTCAAACGCCCCTAACTAATTCCTGCGCAATACTTGAGAAATAATCTTGCAATCGATAAAAGTGAATGGAGATAATGTACGATATAACATCACCTTTCAATAAAAATTGAACAATAAAACACTCAAAAAGGTCGTGACTTTTTTGGAACTCACGTCGTGTGACAAGAGATGTGTTCCTGGTCGATTTCTCAAAAAGGTTGGTCGAAAATATATATATTGTCTATATAAAAATATATATAGATATATATATATGCATATCGTATATATATATATATATATATATATATATATATATATATATATATATATATATATATATATATATATATATATATATATATATATATATATATATATATATATATATATATATATATATATATATATATAGATGAAGCTAGATAAGTGATGCATTCACGACACAGTGTTAAACCCACAACGGCCAAGCACGGAGTTCCTGTTAATATTAATTTGATAGGGCAAGTCTACGCTGAAGAATACTTTCTGTAGTGTAACATTTAAAAATATACTGACTCTGTTCAGTCGGTACAAACAAATGCAGTTTTTTTCATTTACCCAGAGAAATGTCTGAGTCATGCCGAGGTATTCGGGCACTGTTCTCGTCAAATATTCTCGCCTTATGAGCGCAGACTCAAGTCAGCATTTGGACAAAGTTGTCCACCAGAAGCCGTGCCGCACATTGGAATGTAAGGTTGTTGATGCTTTCTTATCGTACTGACCATTAGTCGACTCATTTAACTCCAAACATTATACTGACCGTTGACCGGCTCACACTTTAATTATATTGAACATTATCTGGCTCATGTAACTCCCATAAGTATACTGACCATTTGCCGGCTCATAAAGACGTTGGGGACAGACACTTACATGTACGGAGATTGAATGCATTCTTGTCTGAAAACTCGACCGTCCCGCAACAGTATCGACGTCAATAGTTATGTTATTCGGCCAACATATGATATTAAGCTTGCCATATATTAGCATTTATGTTTCTGATTTCGGAATTTAATATGATAAGACGGACTTAATAAACGATAGCCAACTATACTTGATCCAATTATATAAACGGACATCTTTAACGCGACAATGGTTTCTGTGTAATTCATAGCGTATTATACTCCACACAACCCTATCCCTGTAAACCCGTCCTTCTTTTACTTTAACAATACCATCTATGTGAACTCGTCCTTTTCCTGACTAAGGGGACCGTGGGGATATATATCTACTTAAACTCAGCTTCTGCTGAGTGGTAAGTTTTACAAAATGCAGTGCTCGTTTTACTTTTTACTAACCTTCGAATTGCAGTTCTGCAAATGAAACACCGACTGATAGGTGGTCGATTAAGTAAACTTGTGCAAGATGTGTGCTGTTTACATATTTGCTATTTTCACCACAATTTCAATTATGTGCCCGGTTAAAAGTAAACATTACCGCATACAGACAGTAATCATGAATGCTAATTTCAACAATATCACGAGATCAATCTAATCATTCATTTGAAACCGAAATGAATGATTACGGTTCTACTCTTGTTTATGAATTAATCACAGTCGTTTTCATCATGCGTCGCCACTGAGTATCAACTAATTGATATAACGGATGAGCCGAATACGTCACAAGTCTGTCTGATGATACATTGGCTTCATCATTGCATTACCTCATTGCTTGATTAAGGACAATTCCAACATATGTTACATCCAGCCACAATCGGCTGGTATATGGCAACACATTTATTCTTAATGCTGCAGTTAGGCAGCCCAACACGACATTTGCACTGTACATTTTGAGCAATGAATATAACATGTGAAAAGATGTAATTCCGTTATGTTACGAAACAGCACTCTGCTGCTGATATATTCCTGATAAATGAGCCGCTTAGCCAGAAAATATTCGCTCGCGCTTGTACATAGCAGATCAAATTTAATTATGAAATGGTCAAGCGATGTCTTGCTTTGCCATTGATATGGTCCCTTAACATCATTTTACAATGCTGCAAAATTTCCGTCATTAGCGTAATCAGCAAATCCCATTGGCGTCATTAATAGACGAAGACGTAATTGCTACACAGCCGATATAAACGGCTGTTGTTCTAAGCCAGAATACCGCATGTTTGCTCTTTCATTAATAATTCTACTCAGGCCTCTTGGCCGAGTTGCCTCCCTGATCACATTATAGCATCGCGTTGTTATACATTGACGACTTCGTTCAGGGACTAAACCATGGGTCTAATTCATTTATATCATTAATTGAAGTTCTTCTCTTCGTTGAGGGGAGCACAATGCATATTATGCAGATGCGAGCTTTGCATGTGGACGTGACCGAGGCAACGCATTTACCGGTAACTTAGTTATTTCACATTTTCAGGTAAACTCATTTTCTTGTATCGATAGCAGAAGTTTTTTTTTTCTAGGCGTCAAATAGCAGACATTTATAATCCGTCATAAAGGAAGCACACAACTGAAGATAGAGCATTGTTTATTACAATCATTGACAATATACATTAGTTCCTTTCATCCAACAGCAATTGCCTCGAAGTGCAAGAATGCTGATAGTGAGTGAAAAGAGGCTCTATTAAAGCTAGCCAAATGGGGTGAATGACCACTCTAATGGTCTTCCTTCGCATTATCCTTTCAGTGCTAGGAGTGAGCTTGTAGATTACTTGTTTAAAGTAAGAGCAAATATTGCTGAACCCCAAACGTCTTGGTTTGTCGTCATCGAATGCTGATATAATCAGCACACCTCACTGCTTTGATTCGGCCATATGACTTGCGCTGTCGCAGGTCACGGCGATACAAGCCTAGGGTTAGCTGGAAAAACCTATTTCAAACGGCATAGTGCAATAGAAGATTGTTTCAAACTCTTTGTCACGCTGGTTTACGCCGTTGGTGCATGGGATGTTAAGCTGCAAACATGGTGCTCGATATACATACATATGAAGACCGGTTGATCTGGTGATGAAAACCAATAATAGAAAGTCGAAAAACGAAAATGAATGTAAGAATCCCGTTTATCAAGTGACTAAGCAGTATGTATTTGGTCGATTATCCCCTTTGTATCGTCCGCTTGCTGAAGTCTTTAAACGTGTAATTAGCATAAAATATCATTTCAGAGCCGTCTGCAGACAGAGCATTCCCTTGTAGCTTACATTACTCCACTAATGACTTGTATATTACCAAAACTGTACGACTTGAACATATTAAAAATATGTTACAGAACAAAATCAGTGTAATGACACTGTCCAGCGAGATGAAGGTACCACAGTAGATGCTGAGATTGACTTGTCACATGACGATCCTACGAGTTAAGACAGCGACGATGTGTATGGTAGGATATAGGATATCTGAGACACTGCTTCCGGAACACGCTAGGTAACATCACTTTGCAATTAAAATAGGTCGGGTACCTAGTCAAATTGCTCAATAGTAAGCTCACTCTACGATGTTTTTAGAAATAAACGGTACATTTTGTGTCATCTTACATGAGGACAAATACTATTTGAACTGTGATCTGTAAACTTCCATGAGTTGAATTGCGTCGCTGGTGCATGAAATAAATCATACAGTTCTCGACCAATACATTTCGATTAGCGTTTGACAGCCATCGATTAGCAGCGAAAATGTTTGTGTGACCGAAGCATTTTAATCCTTGGGGCTGAGTAGTTGAATTGGGAGGTTGTTCTTATTTAATGGCCACATTGTGGTGTTATTGCGGTAGTATTCCAGTAGCTACGTTGGTTTTGCAGTTATAAACAAAGTTGCTAATATTTCGCTACTTATGGGAATATTGCCAATTATTTTGTTACCTTCTCTGCAAGCAAAATAACTGACCGTCAACATGTGCTATTTATCTGTCGGTGCGCGATAATGCACTGTAGTTACGCGCTTTAATCATGTGATTATTTAACAGATATCATAGAGGGGCGCTTAACTCTCAAACACAAACGTGTAAGGGCTTATGCTTTATTAAAACCACATGTTGGAATTTTACTAGGATGACTTGTCTTCATCGGCTAGAAGAGCCGACATGGATTAAATGAAAATCTCGACGCCGAACGCGGCAATCGACACGTGACACAGTCATGTAAGGTGACTGATCACACTATGTAATTTTGTTATGGGAAATGCGCGACAATATCAGCTTCATCTTCCCGTGGTTTATGAGGCTGCATGACCAGAAAAGCTAATGGTGACTTGATTACTAGCCTATGAAACACCAGAGGATGTTTCGATTACCAGGCTTCAGCCCAATAGCTACCTTAGAAACGTGATTTGGCGGAATTCCATGCATATCACTTCACATGTGACATATATTGTTTCGAGTATAATATACTGATCTAGAATACCATGTAGTCTCAGCGAGTGATACCTGCGGAATGCATAATGAGCATCGGTCATTAGTTTTTTCTCTAATATGACCGACCATGCGCCAGTTTAATTTTGAAGTTCAACTTCAGGATATGTTTTGAGTCTGTTTATTGCTCGTCCTCGCAAACTCTTCAAACGTTAATCGAAGGGAAATCATGTATGCTTGATCAATTCCTTCATTCTGACTTTTTAACATTATGAGAGATGGTTGGGAAGTAGAAATGCACACAATCCACTCCCGATGCAACTCATACACTCCAGGAATGCACATTACTTCCACTCCATCAGTATAGTGTTGATATACCCACACATATTATACAGTAGGAATAAACTCTGCCAATCGATTTACACCGCATGAAGTAAACTCCTGAACTCTGAAATATGTTCATATATATGTTGGTTGTTCATGATATGACACAAAAGACCAGAATATATATATATGACCGGTAAAGAAGATTACACTAATGACTGGCTGACTCTTACAGAAACCTTGAAGCTTCGCCAACCTGGACCCCAGACTCGTCTATAACGTTGACATACTAGCATGTATCCGTGATCATTGCTAACAGAGAGAACAAGATTACCTTAATTTGTAGACAACGGAGCTGTTTTGGTTGTTCGATATGCAGAGCTATGGAGGCCGATTGATTTAGTAATGAAGGCCAACTGTGAAAAGTCGAAAAACGAAAGTAAACAAAAGTATCTCATTCATTAATGCAGGGAGTCCAAAAATGACTTAGATCATTGTTTGTAGTAGATTATCCCCCTTGTATCGTTCGCTGGCTGAGGTCTTTCAAGGTTGCACCTCATTTTACGCGAGCGACCACTCCCTTTTAGTCCCATTTGCCTGTAAAAATACATAATGCAAACAGGGCCCCAATCATTAACCGGGATGCATGTAGCTATTACGTTATTCAACAAACTGATGTAAATTTCGAACGTTTTTATGCTGTTCCTCACAGATGCACCAATGAGGGTATAATCAAAACTCCATAGATTGTGCAGTCTCATTTTTTCACAACTGTACCCACCGTCTATTAAGTCTCTCATATGTTTTCACCAGTGCTGTTGTTTGGTACAGCATTCTATTCATATTGAGCATGACAACGGCGAATTGCTTGCTTATGCTGTCAATAGCAACGATCCCGGTACTGCATATCTAATATGCTTGTTTTAGGTAAAAACCGACCAGCACATTGTCAAATATGCCTAGGAAAGCTGGTCCGAGGAGGTGAGATAGACCGTATATTCGGACAAGGGAGCTGTAATTATACGAGTAGGGCTCGCATTATCGGGGCTCGTGATAAGAGTCCAAACTTATCCATACTTCATTAAGTTATTCATTATTTACAGTGTTACAGTGGTTTGCATAGACAAAACGTGCTCTTGCGCATTTCTATTGTGAAACACAGATGTATGGAATCAATTAGGAAAGTTTTTAATCGATCGAAACAAAAGAGATGAATTACAAATGGCCAGATCAGCCGTAGTTGACATCGCGGAGGATATACTTCGATTCCAGTAGTGAAGCATCCTGTGTAGAAGAAGATACCAGTCGTCATGTCATCTTTCACCTCGCATTCACCAACCCGTCAGGAATCACGTCATATGTAAATGCAAACTGACCACATGCTCTCGCACAAGGCGAAATGCCCGATCAACATCTTGTTAGCCAAGATCTTTTCCGTCCTCGTTTTCAGGGAAGACTTTGCCAATCACCTAACGCGAGTAAGTGAATGCATGCCTAAGCAAATATTTCTGCTACATTGGTCAACAAAAGTTGCCTTTTGATAGTGAACTCCAAATGAATAATTAGGATTCGAAATACCTTATATCGTAATTAGTAAGCACACAATTTAGTAGAAGAGAAAGTTACTTGTCAGCATGCGTACTCGCTATCCGTGTTCCCATGCTCTTGTAGATTTCATCACAACAAAACCTTTATTAATATAAAACCGTTCCCACCAATTGCTTTTGACAGTTTTAAACCAACTGCGCTCATCAAAACACAATTGCATATAAAACCTAACTGACTGATCCTACTATGGCAGGCAATTATATCGATAAAGTCGAGTCATATAAATTTAATTTTTGGAGGACGTGATAGACTTTATTAGACACCTAAAACCGCGAATGGATGATGATTGATCATATATTGCAGAACATTGTTAAATAACTCCTTGATAAATGAACTAATTTCGTGTACCATTACTCAGACAAAATCACAAATGAACGAAAAGAAAATCAGCGCGATATGAAATAAATGAAATTTTGTGCCTTCTTTGACCAATTTGGTAACAAATAATCCAAAAAGTGTGAATGTAATGCTCTATCATCTACTCGTTTGCTGATTCAAGCAAGAAAGGCCATAGGGCTGTTGAATGCTTACAACGAGAACATCACTCAGCATTTGTAATCTCCAAATCAAGTGTGAACCCCTTGAAAGAAGTTATATTACGGCGTCTTGAGTTGTTAGCTGCAGTGATTAGGACCCCATTGCACAATTGGTTGTCAGAGCAGCTGCTCATATTGACATTCAAAGTATCACCCTAGGAGTGACAGTCAAATTGTACTTGACTGGATAGGCACCAGCAAAAACAACTACCCGTGTTTGTTACAAATTGGGTGAAAGCCATTACAATTCCCTGCACTAACATATTATACAACCCTTGACACCCCTGCTAATCTACGAACACGAGGACACATCTATGGTATCATGGACCGCCATGGTTACCAAATTACGACTGTATATGGGAGGTGTGGTTATGAAAAACGAATATCCAGCTCCCGAAAATTGTTATCAAACAGATAGTTTGATCAAATGTGAGCGAAAATCCCGCGCTTTAGGAATCATTCCCCAAAGAGGAAAGATTCTCGTTCAGATCATTTTTGTGACTCCTATTCTTATTAAAGGTTCCATGTTTATTGTGTTTTTATTTTGTGTAGTTAAATAAATGACTCGTCTATAACCCTTTCGTGTGATTGGGAACACCAAATCATCGATAATTAATCGGTAGTGGCGCATTGGAAGCAGCCATCCTACTTATTAAATGAACAGCGTCCTGGTTCAGTAACTGAGATTGCGTAACTCAACTATGTTGTGGTATTATTGCCTTTTGGCAGCCTATGATGTATGTAGCGACTTTTGTGTGATACAATCCATGTTTAGTCCAAAATAAGAGGCATTCAAAGGCCATATATATAGCCGGCTATACCGATTGCAAATTTAGCCATGTTTGATCCGGAAAAAAAAATTTAATGCTTTTAGATAAAACAATATTTTAAGACTGACTGCAGTAGTAGGTGCATCGGTGATGTACTGTAATAGGAACTGTCCCGATGAAATGCCGACATACAGTCGGCGACCAACCCTATAACCCGCCATAGTGAAATAACGTCTTCACCACTGTTTCATTAGATTCACCGGGCCAAAATTAAATTAAATCTCGTTGGCAATGATAAGTGCCCTTTAATTTATGAAAATATCCTAATATCCATCAACGAGTCGATTTTTACCATGCCGTGACGCACGAAGGCAAGACAGCATTTGCTCTGAGAAGCGTTCTGTTATCGGCTACGTCTTTATGATTCCATTATGACACCAGAAACTGATCAATACGATTATAGTGGCTGTTATTAGGTTAAGGAACATCGCCTGGTCAGCGTCTGGGATAATCATTGTGCTCGCAATTATAGTTGAGTGTATGATGTATTTGGTTCAATTGTTGCTGTTTTCACATTGCTGACTGACTGCTGATTTGGTCAATGAATCATCTATCCCGAAAAGTTATATGAAGTTATAAAGGTGATATTTATAACCCATACACAGTATGTCTCCTAATTATCTCACGCAGTATTTGAATCGCATTTAATTCTGACCAGACCAGAATCAGGGCTATATATAGGTGCAGCATAATGAATAGAATAACCTGGTAATATCCAACCAACATTACCATGTCCTTAATCTCCGCAGGTGAAGACTTATCCATCGTTTCGACGTTTTGTATTTCATTCACTATTACATAACATTGAAAAAACATTTCTCATGATGACGTCATACCACACCTCGACATAGTGCACCCCGTCATAGTTCCAGTCAGATTTGCTGCTCGACACATTTCCTAAATCCAAAAATGAATAAAATCTGGTTGATTGTGAATACAAAAAGTTTTCGTGTAATTGCTCGAACATGTAAGCATTCTTTTTTGAAATGAACATGTTTTTGCCGCCATCTGTGATTCGCTTCTTCCACGGACATGACAGAGCTCCCGTTAGCATAACTATTGTTGTGTCAGGATGGTGAGTACTTGTCACAATTTCAACCAGATTGTCAATTCGTTGGGTCCAGTTACTTAAGTTGCCTTGAACATGGTTAATATGGGGTATAAATATAAATAAGTCCGGATAATCGGAAATGTATTCTTCGAGAATAAATTTTAGAAACTTTTCATCCGAGCCTCCGACGTATTCGAGTGTAAAGTTCCAATTTGATTTTCCAGTCTTCGTTGGGACGTGGCATACTTGCTTCACAGCAAGGCATTTACGACATTCGCGGAACACTGTCGCAGCTCGGGTGCCTAAAGAAACATTTTCGGTGCCGTAATAAGGTGATTGAAGATGATTTTCAGCGGAGCGTACATCATGTTCAGATTTAATGATATCGCAAAATATAGAGTGCGATTGAAGAAGTCGGCCGATACCCAGAAAGTAATGATGACCTTGTGAATCTCCGGTCAACAGAATGTTGCCATAGTGCTTATGGCGTAGACACCTTCTCAGATCTATTGGTTGAAATCGACAAAAATCTGGATGATAATCGATCGGATCGATAGACCAGGTTCCTTTATCAGGCAACTTATGGTTTATCTTCACGTATTGTCGGAAGGCTTGAGCATTGCAAACTGGGTGGGCGAGGGTTTTCCCGTAAGGTAACCCCTTTCCTCTTCTGGCTCATATCTGTGTTTCCACATCTTAATACAAATTGTAAAAACGCAAAAGGCGACGAGACAGACCACAAATCTGCAAATTCATCAGATATTCAATTTATTTTAATAAGGAAATTAATTTCAAGCTCCGGCATTGTAACAAACAATCTATTACTACATCTTCAAGTGTTGGCTGTTTATAATGAATAGATAATAGTGCTTTACGACAGGGGGGAATTTTTTAATGCTGACAAAGGTTGAGTGCAGTCCATATGAAGAAAGACTGATATCCACAAAACTTGCGATGTAAATTTTGAATCAAGCAGTTGTAACAGAGCTGACAATTCTGTTATTGAATTGAAGAAGTGAAAATTGAAAACCTACCTTTGGTAAAAAGAGTGCATATTTAATAACGAAATAAATCCGAATCAAAAGGAGTTGACGCAGAATGGCATCAATTACCGTATGAGTAGCGTTGATGCTTATCACTAACTACAAATAATCCTTATTATTCGATCTGGTATTGTTTAAAGTGTGAGTCCAGCCGGACAGCAGGTGCCGACAAGCACCCGCATGCAAAATTAATCATTAAAATTATGCTGCAGACAATAGCACACACACACACATAAATTGATTTGGTGGCGACAGCAGTGGAAACCGTCGAGATAAATTAACGCATTGAATCGAAGTTCTGTCAAACGATGATTTGCAATCTTCAGACCCTTTGCCAATCTCATAACAGGTGAGTTGTCTCCTTAATTCTTAAGCAGCAATATGCTTGGTACATCGTCTTGGCTGATCGTTCCCTTTAACAGTTATTATTGATAAACGGGATACTTAGTTATTTTAGATCGATGATGCATCATATTTTCCTTGATGGGTGAGATAAATTACAGCTGCTGACGCTTCTTTGTCACTGGTGATGGAATGGCTGCCCACAGGTTCTTCTATTTACACCATACTGATTGCGCACAGAAACTTCCCATTTAAAAGATGATTGGCCACCATCAAAATTTCTTTATTGGTAGTGCATGCATATAAGAAAAATATCATGCACTTTTCAAGGAAGGCCTTCTCGGTTGTAAAGGTATCTAGATTAAGCTATTAAATTAAATAATTGCTGCAAGTTGTCCGCTACACTACAGTGACGAATTCAGTACCTCTCTCTGATGTGGTCAGCAACTCATCAAAGCAAACACATCAGTGGGTCGAGGGAAACGAGACGGCCGTCGTAATATCCCTGTTATATATACTTCAGTTCCTCTCTTGATACTTGCGGTACACACTCATTCCTCCACTATCCACACTTCGTTCGCTGCTTCACTGATTTAGAAAACGAGTCTGTAGCATCAAGTCCATATAGATTTGTGCAGATTCCTCATAGACCAGGATTGCTTAAACGCCCATGTCCCAAGACCCGTCTGCGGCTTAATCTGTCACCAGGTATCTGCAACATGTATCAATTGTTTCTCGGTCATCGCCGGTAGCTTATTTTCTCGTGTAGCATGATGTAAATATAATATGACGGCCACATTGAGGAAATCATATTTCCTCACCGCAAAATATCATTTCTTAATGCGTCAACGAACGTGCCAGATCGCCAGCATCATAGGTTGACGTGGTTCACATTGGTAGCTATTGTAACCATCCTAACACGCGCCCATTGTGGCGCCGTTTAGTAGATGATGTGTTATGAGCCAACGTGAGTCATTTGTCACAAACTGAGTTTATTCTTTCCTGCGGTGATCACAACTTACTAGATTACGACGATACATCATTAATCGAACTGCGGCAATAAGTTATATCACTGATTTTGGAGATAAAGGCACAAATAACTGACGTAAATAAAGCATGACAATATTAATTACAGATCTTACCATAGGCCACATTTCAGGCGGCGTTTGCTGGCGTATGGCCCGTAGCAACGGCATCTAGCCTGGCACTGTGTCTATAGCCAGCAACACTGTCGTTTAACCCGGCACGAGGTCGTCTAGCCTGGTATATGGCATCTAGCCTAACACAATATCGTGTAGCCCATCACAGTGTCGTAACCCGCCCATATGTCGTCTACCCCGGCACAAATTCTCAGCCCAGCACAATTTCGTAACCCGGCCATATGTTGTCTACCCCGGCACAAATTCTAAGCCCAGCACAATGTCGTAACCCGCCCATATGTCGTCTACCCCGGCACAAATTCTCAGCCCAGCACAATGCCGTAACCCGGCCATATGTCGTCTACCCCGGCACAATTTTGTAGCCCAGCATAATGTCGTGTAACCCGGTACCATGTCTTCTAGCCCGGCACAATGTCGTGTAACCCGGTACCATGTCTTCTAGCCCGGCACAATGTCGTATAACCCGTCACAATAGCGTCTGGATATTGATGCTTCTGCTGGCTGCAATCACGTTCCCGAACTTATGTTCCGTCTTCCATGTTTGTTATAACTATGTATCGAAAAGGTTGCGTTTATTGATGCTTGCGTTAGAGCAGCATTAACGAGTTGAGTCTGCCCGTCAGAGCTCGTGTCTGGTACAGGGACGTAAAGCCGCTGATGTTACTGCGATAAACTGACCAATACTCGGCAGTAATGGCGCCCTCCACAGTCACCTTCAGATGAGTGTCATTCACAGAGGGTGTTTTCTGAAGTATCATACGAAGGCGTATAATGGGGGTACTTGAGACATTATCACACTGTCGGCGCCATGGTTTATATAACACGTACTCCACATGCTTGCGTGATAAGGATTTGGCAAGGTTCTTCTTGGGGGATTTCAGCCTGACCAACGGCTGCTCAAATCTTACTTCCTTGAATGGAGATGCTTAATTAAAGTTACGGATTTGTCAGAACCTAATATAGTAACCATGAGTACTTAAGTCATCAGTAAGAAAGCTTTCTTTCGAGTCTTCTCGGTTCCTGATAAATGATAGTGAATCTGCTTTGATAGAAGTTTCCTGTTAGCATCAATCCACCGAACAGTTCTTGAATAATCAATTTGCGCTTCTGTGCTCAAAGATGTATGGCAAAAATTCTTTAATTGATCTAAACCAAAACGATGCGCAGATATTGTCAACATGCTGACCGATAATGAAATGCACTACATGGTTTTGTGATTTCGCATCCAGTAAGTCCACTCATGCAATCTATTGCTTAACAAGGGCGACAACAGCAATATATTCTAACGTATAATAGCACTAATTCTCTTGACTGAGGTTCGAGTTTCTAGTGGCCGAATTATTGCAAATTAGGTTCATTATGTTTGAATGCTAGTTTCAGTCATTCTTGGCATTATAAAAGTTAAGTGTACATTTCGTTCGATTACATCACAGATTTCTGGCATGTGAACTTACATTAAGGAACGGAATCTAGTACCGTGTCCGCTTTGTTTTCACATAACAGACCCAGTGATATCGAGTTTGATTGTTTCATTAGAGAGTTCGTATCGGTGATGCAGCCTCTCTGTCTCCTCGAGGTCGTTTGAGTTGTTTGAGTAATAGCGCTGCATAACGTGAATAGCTTGCAGGTGGACGTGTCATTAGCCAGGGGTCGGCCATGAAGCTCATGATGACCGTTCACGGTAATGTTCATCTCCGCATCAGACCCGGACGTTTTTATGTCATACGGTAAAAAGCAGACAAAACGCCAAGTGATAAAAATAGTTTTATTTATAGTCATACATTTGTTAATCAAAATGACACAACGCTGACATAAGCTAGACTTAATGTTCAAGATGTATTTTATCATTTACCCTGCCAAGTTTTTACTTATTCTGCTGTCGGTTCTCTGCGATATAAGGTACGACTCCATGAGATCCATTATTTCGAGCATACATGTCATGTTAAAGTTGAGGAAGAAAGAATGTGTATGATCATTTGTTGGCATTGTAGGTTCACTGGAACCACGACGCCATTGCATGCTCGGTTCTGGGACGTTTATAATCAGTGGGTGCCTTCCGTGCACGTAATCAGTTCCTCCGGACTGATTCGACCTGCATTTCACAGACGGCGACTGATACGTCGAATAAGTGTTTACTGTAGGCGAACAAGATCGCGACACCAGCCCAAATTATCAGAGCACAAACATGTGCAAGTTGGGATTATGAGTTGATCCAGTACGAATATATCTCTCGTTACAATGGCATAAATATCACTACTGTTAACCGTTACAGAGCTGAAGGCGATGTCCACCCAATAATGAATATCTAGGACAAGACCATGGTTCGGAATCTTTCCATGAACAGTCAAGCTTGAAATGGTAAAACAAGGCTATCCTCGTTAGTGCAGGTGTAAAGTCTTGTAGATGTGTCATCTGCCTAACTCACACGTAGAATGAAAGAGCACCAAGATATAGATTAGAAGATTCATGGACGAAAAGAACGGCAAAGCCACATTGGTTTATTTCGTGGACTGCCAAATCCTGTGTCTTTATTGCTACAGCGGTTCATGTACAATAGCTATTGCTAGAACGCCCGTGAGTTTATTTCAGCCCACTTGACTTTTAATTGGAACGCATCAATGATATGGCAAGGTGCGAGACCCGTCCTCTCGTTAGCTTATACTAAACATCTCATATGTACAGCTCTTATAAAGGCCGGACCATGTGTTTACCAAGATTCCTCTCCGTCATCGCGTTCCTATTGTGAAGTGAGCGGTATCTTCCCTTCCCATGTTAAATGCGTAGCAGATCGCGTACGAACTCTGTACTATTTACATTATCAAATTATACATGAATGTCATAATTTCCATCACTATTCTATAGCTGTGAGGCGATTTTTACCTCACTGTAAGGCGTGAAAAAGCGCGCTATATAACTAAGGTATACTCATAATAATTATCATAATAACTTCATCCACCCGAAGTTTTATGAAACAGAGAAGAGTTACAAACGCCGAATCGCGTGATAATCTGAAGGTTAACGACCAAAACAGTGCCATTGAGGTTAGATCATGGCGCTAATCTAGGTCCCCTTTGGCCTTTGCAAGCAGTGTGCTCTTTCATCTACACAACGAATGTTATAGCAAGGTACGAGTCTTAAATCTGGTCGCAATATGCCCACTGACGTCACCATCAGCACAGCTCACTGGGAAAACTTGACTTAGAGATGACAAAATGGTTTCGAAAAATTCACTGTTTCAAAAAGTTTTAGCTTATCCAGACTCAACTGAATCGTACCATTAAAGACAATTAGTGACTGCCTAGCGTACGTTGCAATCTAGTTATCTTTCATTGAATTACCAAGCTTTTGTTTATTTGTATTGCCCACAGTCTGCTGTCAAATGCAAAATTCAATCATACCTGGATTGTGCTTGTTGTGTATGTTAGCTAGGTGTCATATGTACGAATCCAACATAACGCATGGGTCTTCACAGCGTTACTTAAGCGTTTCATCTGGCAGAGATTGACAACATATAAGATTTCAGCAAGGTAAAGGTGATCAAATCCGCCATCAAGGGGAACGGACATGTAGATAACCAGGCAGAGTACGGCGCATTAATGCATGACAAGTAAAGACAACACCCTCAATCGGTTGGTGTTATAAATATAACGTCATTTAGCCCCTAATTCGGATCTTGAGCGACATAATGCAGTTTGCTGTAGACGACATTCAGCGAGTACAGAAGTATGACTATTTATCACCACAATTTTTTATCACCACAAAGTTCTACATCAATACACATGGAACATCCAAATCTATGGCCGCATTGTAGTTCAGCTGGTTGTGTGTCCGGTATGCTCTCAGTAGATTAGAAGGGCTACCAGATGCTCCTATAGCAATACTATCCGCATATCAGGGCGGTGACAGGGTCGAGCCATTTGAACTAGCAAATAACGGAATATTAACAACACCCGCTGGTTTTGTGACATAAACTTGAGGGTACAACAGCAAGCGATGCCATCTCACATTTTATGTTAATGTCTGAAAAACAGGCGCTGTCATCCCGCTGTTGGCATTGAATCATCCATCTACCAAGTGCATCACAATGCCATCACTTGTTATTGTAACATTCGTGGTAGCTCGCAAATACACTGCAAAGAGGGTTAACCCTGTCTCTTTGAGATGTGTTGCAGGCTGAGAACATTGTGAACTACAGGCAACCTTAGGTCAGCGTTCAATTATATTGATTATGTAACCATCCCACCCTTACAAATCATTAGTTGGTCATATTTTTACAGTCCATCATTTCTGGTGATCATTTAATATGAACAATACTTTAGAGACAATACAAATAACAACCAGTTAGTCCGTCAAGTGGTTGCGTATTGCATTTGATAATATACAGGGACATATGGTCGAATGATATCAGGTCTCATTCATCAACCACCTTACTTATTGAGCATCAATATACACATCCCTTCTGTGTACGGATGCTGTTGGCGCCATCTCTGTCTCGGTTGTGTCACAAAAGCGCTGGAAACCTGAACATCGTGTTTGCTACAGCTGTAATTATTTGGTTTTCTCTATGTTAACTTGTACACTTTGCCGCAGTGTTCTGAAAGTAATGTTATTTATCTGTTTATATGGAGGCTCATGGACATTCTGGATCTATATGGCATTTCGCGTTACGCTGGTGGTGTAAATGTCAGCATAAGCGGTTGATTCATCAACTTTTGTGTCATAGTACAAGTAGAAGACAACATTCTAATTTCAATAAAATAATTGAACTGAGGATAAGCGGCGCGTTGTAGGCAGACATTTTCCTTCTGGAACGAGCATTTGTCAGAGCCTACAGACATATGACTTGCACCATATGTAATCACTGCACACTGTTCGGTCATTGATGCTTTGCAGGCTAAATTAACTGGCTAGACGCAGGTTGCATATGATTGTTAGCGTGAATGGACATTAGAGACAGCGCCATATCACGCTATGCATCATTCCACCACATAACATAAGCTATACAGCGAGGATATACATCAGATACCAAGCACGGGTTTGACACTTTTATCCAGTTTGAGGTAGGGGAATAGTTGTCCTCGTTTGCTGTGCCTGTTGCAAGTAATGTTCGTACAAGGTTTTGCAAACATTCTCACATTATCCATGCTGTTTGTCCCCATAATCTCACACTGTGCCAAGTAAGTTGATATTCACCAGTAAAAACATTGACTGACCGGCGACAGTTACACGTAATAGCTTGGATTGTTATAATATTGATCTAAAGCGAAATTCTTACACCATCTTATGTACATTGGGCATGTGTTAAAAATAACAACTACATTAACTAATCACGATCGTTGATTATTACTTTTGGACCTTGTTAACAGCATAACATTTTTCTAAACAAGCCAAGTCATGTTGAATCTTCTTAACTTCAGATGCACAAACGATGTATGAAAAGCTTGCATTGAAATTTTCACATTTTCTAAAGCAATATATACTCTAAAGGATCATTTCAATCAGTCGTTCATCGAAAGTTTGTTTTAAGAGGTTTACGGCAAGTGCACAAGAGTTCAGCCTGATAGCATGGATAACCCGTCTCGTCTATTTCATGCACACCTGACCATTAGGAAAGATAACCATGTGGGCAATTGATAAGGACAACTGTCTCAACAAATAATGCATGATTTACCAAAGTGACTAATTCATTGATGTTTCCATTTCTAACTAACATAGCTATACAGAACTCAACGATAACAAATTAAAATCAAAAGCAATGATTGACTGGATTCTTCAAGACATTGACACTGAAATGATCAAATCCAACCGTAAACCATAGGTGCCATTGTCTCTCTTAGACTTTTCTTAAGTAACCGTGTATGCATTTAGTACAAACCCAGGCAGTCGGCAGAATTCCAATAAACAAACCAAAGGTCGCTCAATAGTATCCATGACCATTAACGGAATTAAATTATTACTTCATGAATATTGCATATTTCGTGCATTGATTAAATGTTGATAACTATCCCTCGCCAACAATATGATTTTCTGTAATGATAGGGACAATTAGCACAGCAAAATGCCGAGTTAGCGATGACGTGTCAGTTCATTTCGGTCAATCAGGACAGAAGCTGAATGCTCTAATAAGCCGAAATGAATCCAGCTATGCCATCAGCTAATCTGGTAATCATATGCATCAGGATAACTCAATGGTCCCTCCTTGTATCCAGGACAACGTGAGCATTGCTGCCAGTGGATTGATTGCTCTTAAAAGATAAAGGTGCGTGGGCTCTATTCTCGTAAATAAAGCTTCCCTTTTCCTACACGAAATAAACACTGTGAACGGTTGTGATTCATGGGTTATAACGTCATGGTATAACAACTGGCAACGCTTTGTGTGATTGGACTGAGTTCAGACAAAATAAATCCAGCCCCACCACCGGTATCAAACGAGTTATGGATATGTCCATGACGCCGACGGATCATATAAATAAATCTTCCATTTTTTCAGAACGTGATTCAGCAGAAACCTCGTAAATTGATAACACCAAAATATGTTCTCAATTAAAGCACCGTCGCCTGGCAACATTGGCATCATTGCTATGATCAAAGCAAGATCTGTTACGGAATCAGCTCTCGTCATAGTCAGTGATAAGAATTACTCTGGGATAATAGTCATTGCATGCCTGATCTGCGGTTGAATGTATTGATAGCTAGTTATCACTAGCTGACTGCGTCTCATACATTCAAGTCGTCCAGACTCACAGGACCCGGCTGTCACAAACGCCGTCGACAAGAATCGATGCCCGTTTTTGATGAAGCGATAAACACAACCGAAACATGCAAGTAAAGGGCATATTGCACAGATTAAATTCAAAGAAATAAGCATCTGTGGAGTTTCATCGTTTCACAATCTCTATCTAAACTACCAAGGTACAGTTAGAGAAATGTATTGCTCAACACGTATGACCCGTTCATCGCCTGCCGCCTCTGTCTCGTCTCATTTGTTGCAATGTAAACTCCCGCTTCATCGGGTAAAAACCCAACATGGCGTGACTTAAGAAAGCTGCTTCCATGTCCAAAAGTGAAACGTTTATCGTTATTGTTTATTAGAAGCGCGAACACAAGCTTGTTATTGCAACCAATTAAAGCTGCTAAGCTATCATCCACATAAGGATATTCAATGGGATTTGTTAAGTGAAGGTGTTCCCCAAAAGATATCTAAAACATTCATATTACGAACGTCAAATCGTGGTGCGTTCGGCGTCTTATTGTAGCGGAGGTCTGTCACTGTAGGTGTTTGATAATGCACACAAAATCACTGTTGGTTCACACGCATGGCATACTGCGATTAGCAACCCACCCATGAGAAAATAAATAAAGCTGACCTTCTCTTGTACACAAAGGGAAGGTCGGTTCATTTGTAGGTTTAACTAAATGCTTCTTGCTTAATCTACTACCATTATACCTATTGCAATATATCCTGCTTGTTACATATATCCATCGATCAGTAAACCAGACCAGCTTAGCAAAACGCATGTTAACCGAAGGTATCATTTCTATCACAATTGTTGCTTAATGGTTCTTATCGCCTGGTAACATAACAACTTGTACAATTAAGTGCGAATAATCTGCTACCTTCAATTTGAAAATATGACAGGTGTCATATATTTACTACACAATGCCTCATAACGAGAGGAAATAGGGTGAAGGCAAACTGAACAACGTTCTTTTGATATGGCGTGAACAATAAAACAGCACATATATTTATTCAGAGCGAAGTCGTACCCGACCACACAAACGTAGATCGTCCTTCTGACTGTCTGACGATAACAAGCAGGAACTAAGCCATGGGTCCGGTTTCATTCACTGACAACTGGTCTGGGTCCGCTGATCATTTAAAGATAGGAAACCGTACATACAGAAGCGTTAATCGCGTTGTTGGTCCAGATCGTGGACGTAACAACTGGTGGGTGAATACGCAATCTTCTAGGCTATTTATTGTTCCGTACACCTTATTGCAATCAGCACAGACGAAAGGTTATAGATCTCGTACACTATATAGGTAATTGTGGCCCAACAAGTTGAGTGAAATGGATATAGATATTGTTGCGACCAAATATTATTCATTTTAGATATTTGCTAAAGGCAAATTCATCCCAAATAGTATTGCATCGGGTTAACTAAGCTGATTTAATGCATCAGATACCTTAACATAATCATCCTGTTACCCTCATTAGCTTGATGAGAGTACGACGCCTATAGCTCCTAGCCTTGTTCGAGTAGTCCAACTATTGCCACTCTATGTCCTTATTAATCTCATCACGTACCCACATTAATAAAGACCTTGCTGCGGTTGATTTACCTTTGGCCCCTCTAGTCTTTCATTATCAACGTGTATGTGGTTTCGCTTGAGGAATTATACAAGACTAAGATATTGCCATTAATCCACGATGGACGGGCAAGATTCCTGCACTATATTACATGAACAGACAAGTAGTGACTGATAACTTAATATCTAGTAGTATTAACCAATCAGAAGCTACCTGTAAAATTTATTCAACTAACAATTTTGCACCATCCAGTTTCAGATATATCATCCACACTTTAACTGCTTACATCATGTCTACACTTCGAATTCTGACATACATATATATATTTATAAATATATATATATATATATATATATATATATATATATATATATATATATATATATATATATATATATATATATATATATATATGTTATAATATATATATATATATATATATATATATATATATATATATATATATATATATATATATATATATATATATATATATATATGTATGCATATACTGCACTGTTGCAACACAGCATTGATCACGCCACGCCAAATCCATGTAGTTTGACGTCCTCGGAAATATATATAAAATGCGAGGATTCTCACGGAATCAATGTATGATTGTTTTACAAGTGTGAAAGGTTCAAAAATACATTAAACTTCGAATTATAAAAAGAAAACATATCCCAATGGAGAAAGAATGCCTTTTATATACCCAGTGAAATAAAAATACAGAAATCATTGCATCTTGTTATTATGATACATAATCACCATTGCTAAGCGTATTGCTGCAGCCACGCCAGAACATGACAACTTCATCCTCTTATTATTCATCAGACAGCATAACTTGGTTAGATTACCTTGAACCACCACCAGCTAAGGTGTTATTACTTCGGCACAGTCGTTTGACAGATTCCCTGACGTGATTTAGAGGCACATGAAACCTATCCGTTTCCGGTTGGGGAGCAGTGTGGAAATATGGTTTCACTGAAGCAGAGGTAATTATTTTGATGCAAATTTCCATGCAAGCTTGTCACCATTTATTCTGACGACGATGACCAGGAGTTCACCCTGAAGTGAAAGACACTGGAATGATGGTTAGATGTGCAGTGCTGCTTCTTCTTAAGCTAGCAATGCTTATCGGCTTATGCTGACCGTTATCTGCTGTGTCTTCCATTTGGATATAACGTCTAATGTACACTATTAATCATTTGGAAACAAACATGTTGTTTCTGTTTCGTGACTCTGACTGGAGGGAGGTGAACAAAGAAGCTCCTGTGTAGCTGTCGCACCCTGCTGAGTAGCGTATCTCACGTTAACATACCAGGCGATCTTGATTGTCCATGAGCCTACTGCACCATCATGCTCGAATGAATTACGGCATTACGGAACATCCTCATTCAAATAATTGCTTAATTATACACTATGCTGCTGCCCCTGATGCCCGCCACGCAGCATGGAGGATGAAAAGGAGAATGCTGAGCACGGTCTTCATGCTTATTGCGGACGTTACTAAGCCATAACACGACCGGTCAGATTCTATATAGCAAACTAACATATTCATTTTGAATAATATTCCTTATATTCTACTGCTCTTAGGGCATACCAAGCTTTGGTTATCCTCCGCTTTCTTAGACGCAATCAGTTACGCAAGGCTATGACCGTTGATTACTACCGTCAACACATACACCCATTGATAACAGGCGTTAAGTCCTGTGAAATACACTCCTGGATGCAATCCGCGGAAGTCGTATTGATTAAAGTGAATAGGTCACTGGACGATGTCATTAATGCTTTCCAATAAGACACCATAATGCGATCAGGATGATTGCTGACAAGTTATCATCGGATGAACAGAGCTACATCCCAGAGCAACATTAGAGGCCGTTATTGATGTGTTCCTGTGAGTCATTGACTGCATTGTTGTTGCCAAACAACTGCTGCTTTTTAATGTCACAAAAAACTTGGTTATTTCGTATCGAACAAGTTTAATTTCTATCAGGTGGGTCTTCATCTGTTTATTAAGATTCTATAAATACATTTCCCCGAGATGCGCTGCTCATATGTACATTTCCCCGGGATGTATTTCTCTGATGTACGTTTCCTGGGATCTGCTGTTTAGATGTACGTTCCCCGGATAATTACGATGAATCAGATACACTACGACCCCTTATGGGTCCTAGAGATGTGGGTGTATTTTTTGCATGTTGTTAGAAGGGGATAGTCTATTAAACTGTAGCAGACCTGACTCACTTCGTTCAGCGCCGTTACCTTGTACGGTATTCTCATTCAGATGTGCGTGTATTAATATCGGTCAGGGTTGTACGTGCCATTTAAAAGCTGCACTCTGTTGGTTAATGGAGAAGCAGTAGTTTCCGCAATACTTGGCAACTGCGCACTGATCGGTCTGATGTGTCCTCGAATCACGACGGAGAATTAGCGACATGACAGACCCCTGATTAATGGCCCATCTACTGGTCGTTCACAAGAACCTGATCATCTTATTCCGCGCGTGGACGCCTTGTGATGTCTCATAAACCACAAGTCGGCACAGCTGTAATTGTCTTGCAAGGGAATACAACCCATACTAATTGGAACACGACTTATCAATTTACACCAATCGTGGTTAACAAGGGACTAGTAGATTCTTGCATCTCTCGTTCTATTTCGTTGTTTCATAGTTCTGGGATCAGGATAAGAGCGACAAAATTTCGCATTACTGCTTTCGAATTGAAACATACAAGCCATACCAGGGGCCGCTGCTATACACGCTGTTCATTGTCGTTTCATTTGTTTCACCATTGAGGTTTTTGTCATTTTCGATTTGATGTCACATGCTGAAAACCTCTATCAGTGCGACGCAGCCAATCTCTTGTGTAAGCTAAAGTCACTCGGACAATTGGTAACGAATTACTACTCCAGAGACAATTACAAGCGCCAATAGTAATCGGCTGGCTTTGACTAATATTATCTTCACACAGAAGTTAGTCAGGCGATAAATCATTCATTGTGGACTGATTCAATGACCAGCACCATAAAAAACATGATAGAGGGAACAGCACAAATTATCAACTCCGTGTTTAGATGAAGCCACAAACCCAGCAGAGATAACTCAGAGAGAAGCGTAATTATCCTGTAAGCCATTTTAATTATCCAGGAACAATAGTGAATCATTTCGCGATATAACTCAGTTATCTTGCGATATTATCAAACTATCTCCAGGGATTCATGAATATTCCGGCTACAAAATGCTGTCTCTCGCGAGAATACTATATTATATCCAGGCTTCTTCTTGAAATTCCCTGGTACACTCTTCAAGAGCGTTGTAACTTCACCAACAAGTATTATGTAGTGACGAGCGGGGATTGGATTAATCCTATCGTTTAGTGTGTCTATTGGAAATGATATCAACAGTATGAATATGAATAGGGCGGAGTTTCAGCTGTTGGATAATAACCTTCAGCTCATAGAAATGTGTTTGGACTTAAATGACACTTATTCTCGGATTTGTTTTGATCATATGTCGTCAGCTAAGCGGACTTTGGATGAACCGATAGATTTGATCCCTGACTTATCTATGAGAGATGTGCAATTCTCGCCTAACGACCATTGGCCACCGTTCGACCAAATCGTTTTGATTGCCTCATTGTGGCTATCACTCAGAAAAGTTATTGTCTTATTCCGTGCCAACTCGATGAGCAAGATTACATATACACTAGGCAACATAAAAACCTGCAAACATAAACGGTTATACAGAAGGTGGCATTACCAGCACATCAGTAGACTGATGGAAGCGCAGAATATTAAAACAAAGGATTGCATACGTTTTGTTGAAGCGACGGGTGAATGAATCAGCTATAGTGGCGGCATTGAACGCCGTGTAGCTTACAAGCGGGGATGGAGGGAGGGAGCGAGGAGCGCAGTACGCAAAGAAACATGAATAGGAAAATAGCAGCGACGGCAACATTGGTGAAAGATGCATCTCTTATTGGTCACTCCTAAACGGGGTGAAATCATAACGCATCAGAGATTGAGACGTCCACACCACGGTGCTAGACTTTGACCGGGAAATGGACTGAACGACGAATGTTCAGCAATTACATAAAGAGCCAATCATATGTAGATAACCTCCAACATGAGCATATGTACAAAGACGGCTGTAAACATCAACCTGCCACGTAGTCTTATTGAATTCCCGTTCGTGAATATCAGGATTATTGCTTTCACTTGCAGCCGGCTCACTGGTGCTCACAGATGATGAGTACGTCTTACTCCGGGTATAGAACAAATACTTAAAAGTAAATGATTTGACGTACGACTTCAGGCGCACAAATGTGTATTCACTGCCCATATAACCCGCTATCTGTCTATATGCAGTATTTGGCGACATAACCGATGTTGACAAGTTAAAAGAGCAGAGTATGTCGTATGTAAGAATTTGCTTGTAAAATGTCTCACTTACGTTATTAATTCTATCTAGTATCCTGACATATACACCATGTCTCTTTTTCGTAAATGCTGTTTTGTTTGCGATATGTCATTGCTTACTACTGTAACTTCCTTGTCAAGACTGACAGCGATGACAATTCTTATCTAAGTATAGACATGCCGCAGTCACGTTTAATGAATTACCCTACAGATAACATCTGCACTGCTGACTAATAAAAATAGCAGTAGACGCAGGGTTTCCTACAACAAAAGAACCTTCAGTTGAAACTCACCTAAATCCTGACAACTACACAAATGGTTTAGCAGTGTTCATCACTTCATGTCTGTAGTTATTAAATGATTCCGAAAGCTCAGGTAGTACATTTGTTTAAGCAACTGAACGTTGGTAGAGCTGAAGTTGCAGTGATATATTTGCTTATTTATGGCCATGTAGAGCCAGTTCTTACTCATCAGCGCGTACATCGCACGATGCGCATTGGTTTTGATTACTTTGCGGTCATCAGTGGATGCTTCATGACGTGTATACGATGCAGACGCGCGGCAATGACTGTGTAACAACGCAGACTCTTCTTCATTAGGCAATTACTGCATGCGCACACATCACATGCTTCATAAAACAATGTCTGGGTAAAGCGGGAGTCATAAAGGCGGACTTGCACTCCAATTGATTGGGAACATACATTGCTTTACATTCCATTATATGGCCCAAGCTCTGGTTGGTATCCTTTTCTATTGCTGTTGACGCAGTGGCAATCATTAACGTGGGAACTCTCTGTTGATTTCCTCACAGCTATGTCATGGATGGGTAAATCGGGAGTCATAAAGGCGAAGTTACAATTGCATTGCTAGACGGATACAAAGTTCATCAATTTCGACTGATCCATTGTTTACTCAAACTCAGCCAGCATTAACTGGCGCTAACAGGCAAAGATTTTATCTTATGGGTTAATTAACTAATGGTTAGGTTAAACTCTTATGTACAGCATTCTTTTCATGATCACATCGACCTTGATTGACATCGAAACCGGTTCGTATTCGTGATACGCTAATTAGAAACTAATAGCGCCGCCAGAGAAAGCGACAGCATTGAACTATGGAAACTATGCTACTGTTTATTTCGTCAGTTAGCGATAAATCACCATAGTAATGGCAAGTTTATGTCGAAAAGGTCATGAACTCATCCCGGGAATTGGATTGCAGTGAATTACCTGCATAATAATCTAACGGCGAATGCAAATCGACATCTGAGCGGCCAATTCTGTAGCAGGACAACCATGTTTGTCAGGGATGCTTTAGCATTTACTGATTTCCTCCCCGAGCTGTTTACCAATTCGGACAAATAACGCGTCTTCCGCTTATGTGTCGACAAAATATACATTCCGAGGCGACGTCAAGGTGTGTAGAACAGACATATCACCCGTACCTCTCGTCTTGATCATCCAAGGTCAGCCGGATATAAACCGCACATGGAAGTCTGATAGACTGCTGTCTTTTAATGCCAATCAGCGCATCACATGCACGTGAAGCTTTGTTTGCCGTGCCGCATCACATGCACGAGAAGCTTTGTTTGCCGTACCGCATCACATGCACGAGAAACTTTGTTTGTCACGCCGCATCACATGCATGAGAAGCTTTGTTTGCGTACCGCATCACATGCACGAGAAACTTTGTTTGTCACGCCGCATCACATGCACGAAAAACTTTGTTTGTCGCGCCGCATCACATGCACGAGAAACTTTGTTTATCGCACCAAATCACATGCATGAGAAACATTGTTTGCCGTACCGCATCACATGCAAGAGAAACTTTGTTTGTCGCGCCGCATCACATGCATGAGAAACTTTGTTTGCTGTACCGCATCACATGCACGAGAAGCTTTGTTTTCCGTACCGCATCACATGCACGAGAAACTTTGTTTGTCACGCCGCATCACATGCACGAGAAACTTTGTTTGCCGTACCGCATCACATGCACAAAAAGCTTTGTTTGTCGCCGGGCATCACATGCACGAGAAACCTTGTTTGTCGCGCCACATCACATGCATGAGAAACTTTGTTTGTCGCGCCACATCACATGCATGAGAAACATTGTTTGCCGTACCGCATCACATGCACGAGAAACTTGTTTGTCGCGTCACATCACATGCACGAGAAACTTTGTTTGTCGCGCCGCATCACATGCACGAGAAACTTTGTTTGCTGTACCGCATCACATGCACGAGAAGCTTTGTTTGTCGCGCCGCATCACACGCACGAGAAACTTTGTTTGTCACGCCACATCACATTCATGAGAAACTTTGTTTGCCGTACCGCATCACATGCAAGAGAAACTTTGTTTGTCACGCGGCATCACATGCACGAAAAACTTTGTTTGCCGTATTGCATCACATGCACGAGAAGCTTTGTTTGTCGAGCCACATCACATGCACGAGAAACTTTGTTTGTCGCGCCACATCACATGCATGAGAAACTTTGTTTGCTGTACCGCATCACATGCACGAGAAGCTTTGTTTGTCGCGCCGCATCACATGCACGAGAAACTTTGTTTGTCGCGCCACATCACATTCATGAGAAACTTTGTTTGCCGTACCGCATCACATGCAAGAGAAAATTTGTTTGTCACGCCGCATCACATGCATGAGAAGCTTTGTTTGCGTACCGCATCACATGCACGAGAAACTTTGTTTGTCACGCCGCATCACATGCACGAAAAACTTTGTTTGTCGCGCCGCATCACATGCACGAGAAACTTTGTTTATCGCACCAAATCACATGCATGAGAAGCTTTATTTGTCGCGCCGCATCACATGCAAGAGAAACTTTGTTTGTCGCGCCGCATCACATGCATGAGAAACTTTGTTTGCTGTACCGCATCACATGCACGAGAAGCTTTGTTTGCCGTACCGCATCACATGCACGAGAAACTTTGTTTGTCACGCCGCATCACATGCACGAAAAACTTTGTTTGCCGTATTGCATCACATGCACGAGAAACTTTGTTTGTCGCGCCACATCACATGCACGAGAAACTTTGTTTGCCGTACCGCATCACATGCACAAAAAGCTTTGTTTGTCGCCGGGCATCACCTGCACGAGAAACCTTGTTTGTCGCGCCACATCACATGAGAAATCGCGCCACATCACATGCATGAGAAACTTTGTTTGTTGTCGCGCCACATCACATGCATGAGAAACTTTGTTTGCCGTACCGCATCACATGCACGAGAAACTTGTTTGTCGCGTCACATCACATGCACGAGAAACTTTGTTTGTCGCGCCGCATCACATGCACGAGAACTTTGTTTGTCGCGCCGCATCACATGCACACGAGAAAACACATGCATGAGAAACTTTGTTTGCCGTACCGCATCACATGCAAGAGAAACTTTGTTTGTCGCGCCGCATCACATGCACGAGAAACTTTGTTTGCTGTACCGCATCACATGCACGAGAAGCTTTGTTTGTCGCGCCGCATCACATGCACGAGAAACTTTGTTTGTCGCGCCACATCACATTCATGAGAAAACTTTGTTGTTTGCCGTACCGCATCACATGCAAGAGAAACTTTGTTTGTTTGCGCCGCATCACATGCACGAAAAACTTTGTTTGCCGTATTGCATCACATGCACGAGAAGCTTTGTTTGTCGAGCCACATCACATGCACGAGAAACTTTGTTTGTCGCGCCACATCACATGCATGAGAAACTTTGTTTGCCGTACCGCATCACATGCACGAGAAACTTTGTTTGTCGCGCCGCATCACATGCACGAGAAACTTTGTTTGTCGCGCCAAACATTCATGAGAAACTTTGTTTGCCGTACCGCATCACATGCAAGAAAAAGCTTTGTCACGCCGCATCACTGCGAGAAACACATGCCGTACCGCATCACATGAAAAACTTTGTTTGTCGCGCTGCATCACATGCACGAGAAACTTTGTTTGTCGCGCCACACATGCAGAAAACTTGTTTGTCGCGCCACATCACATGCACGAGAAACTTTGTTTGTCGAGCCACATCAAATGCATGAGAAACTTTGTTTGCCGCACCGCATCACATGCAAGAGAAACTTTGTTTATTGCGCCGCTTCACATGCACGAGAAACTTTGTTTGCTGTACCGCATCACATGCACGAGAAGCTTTATTTGTCGCGCCGCATCACATGCACGAGAAACTTTGTTTGTCGCGCCACATCACATGCATGAGAAACTTTGTTTGTCGAGCCACATCACATGCACAAGAAGCTTTGTTTGTCGCGCCACATCACATGCACGAGAAACTTTGTTTGCCGTACCGCATCACATGCACGAGAAGCTTTGTTTGCCGTAAGTTTTCTGCGATATGGAGAGGTTAAATGGAGGAATGTCAACGGAACTTATGCGTCAGATAATAAATCCATTGTCATTTTCAATGCGTACCCTTAACTATATTCTTAAGGTCATCTAATGACTTTGCATGCGCCAAATGGCGTATCCCATTTCGCTATCATTCTTCTCCCCTTCAAGAAGTGGCTCATTGAAAAATCATGTGATATATTCACAGTGACTGTACGGTTTCCACAAGATCCCCACGTTGTTGTGCTAAATAAGAATCAAAAGAGAGTGCCATTGGGGCAAGATCAATGGATAAAAGCGACTCTATCTGCGTCGTACATTATGCGATATTTAAAAATGTGACCAGGGCCAATTAGCCGCTGTAAACGTGCTTCTCGTTAGCGCTCTGAATTTGCACGTTTGATTAGGTTCGTGAAGAGTTTGTCTGTCCGTAATAATATATTATATGGTAAAACGCCGAAGTATGATCAGGGTTTCAGGCCCATTTGTTCATTTGTACAGGGAGTACAGTGTTATGGTTTCTACTAAATGGCTTTTACAACCAGTGCTCGACTTAATGGAGCTACATATTCCGGTTTCCACTGAAATGAGCACTTGTGTTCTGATAGTTCTTTTAAGAACAAGAGGTGAGATGATACAGATACTGAATACCGAATACTTGTAACTACATCTCTAAGGAGATTTAGCCTTTACTCCTGACGTCTGTATGGCTTTAAGAACCCTAATTTGAAGTCAAAGCCAGCGCAACAGTATTTGCATCGTTTCCCAGTTGCATCTAGGTCATTTAGCTACAGGATACTTACGCAAGGGCAGTTATTCAAAATACGTGTATTATACAGCGGCATCAATGGGTCAAATTGTTGTTATCAAGCACACACACACACACACAGACGCACACACAGGCACACACACACACACTCAAACACATACACATTGTATTAAAAACTAATATATTAATATCCTGATTTTGACGTATGTCTCTCCTGATTGGACACAACATACGTTGCTTATTAACTTCCTCACACACAACCAGTCATGCGTATCTATGATCCGTGATATATTATTACAGCACTTTTACTACCAACGATTATTACAGGAAACTCACCAATCTGACGATATATGAACATTACGTCAGGTTACTGACGATGTTGATATCTGGTTATTTGAAGACGTTTTCCAGAGGAAGAAAGTTATGCATGCCATAGTAAAGACTTCAATTACACAACATTAGAATACTTTGCGGTCAGCGCAAATGAAACCTAGTACGCTCCGTACTCGCTGTGTGACAGGAGTGAATGTCAGCCATTGGTGTGATTAGATTATTGGCTATTTTGAATATGCAGAAACATCTCTACTAGAACATCATATGACGTATATATGTACCAGGCAGCAATACATCCACCACAACATAGAACAATATATGCAGACAATAACTGGGGCCATGGCCTGGCCCGTGAGGCTAATAGTTAGCAGTGTAAAGTTTACTATCCTGCTCAGTATCATATCTTGCTGGCGAGATAATATGGGACGGATGGAGGGATTGGTGAGTGTCCTGTAACGATCCACTGTGAACTCGCCAACTATACACAGCCTCCAACCCCCCGTGGCCTTATGTACTTTATCAGTCTTTTCCCATAAGCTTATTCAATACGTGGACTCACGAAATCCAAGCTTCATGTAGAGATTATGCCTGAAATATGAATAATGAATGCATTGCGCATATAGATACACCACTGGTATTGACAAAATATGCTGTGTTGTCAGTTTTCCAAGCTATCATTTGTAATGGCTTACCATTCTTATTCCGAGATTGGCGCTGGAGCGATGCCTGAAAAGTGCTTCTGTAATATATCGTGAGGCAGCAAGTGGGTCGTTGATGGTTTGATGAAATAAAGCTTTCTCCTTGTTTTCAGTTGTTTATACTCGTCGACGGTGTTAACACAGAACGTCAGAGAGGCACTGTGTGAACGGATCTGAACCAAATATGCTATCAAAGATACATTTCACATATTATGGCATGTAGTCGGTTTCACGGAGGAACTAGTTTGTCGTCACGAGTCTAGAGCAGAGTGAATATTTCTGGAGTCGCGATCATTCACTTACTGTTTCTATCCTTTGGATATTAGAAAACTCAGAAACATAGTGCATTAATTCCACTTTAGAGTGATTAATGATATCAGATACACTTTGTGTCCAAGCAACAAGAACATAAAATGCGCCGATCTAATGGCCGCATGGTACCAGGCACGGATCACGCCGATGCCAGCTTAACCGTTATCGCGCTCAACACAAAATCCCTACCTAATAACTGAGATCAGCTTCAAATAGAAAGAATATGACAGTCGGTGTCAGACTCTGATCAGCATAAATTCAGATTTCACATAAATCTGGATATCGCCAGGGGCGTGGTGCTAGTGTTGTTAAATTGGCGAAATTCAAGACAATCAATTAGATATTGCTTGATTATATGGCCGGATAGCGGATACACGGAAGTAAATGAAATGAATCTTCGCGATAATACAAGTTCATTCTGGGCGTATCTTCTAGGGAGTGTCCCCATATAAGGTTTTCCAAACACCCTGCATATATGTGAAGAACTGTATGCGTCAGTCCATGCTTTGCTATATAAATTATAAATTGCGGTGTGCAGCATATTGCCTGTGACATTGTCCATTTCACATTAAACGCGTGTGATTGGATTATAAGCTAATAGTTTCATTTGATGTTCGATGGAAGGTTGGGGATGGTTTGATGAAGCTTATGTGTATGGCGATATGTGGTAAATATCATGTAGGACAACTCTGAATGGGATGAGTTACTTTTGTGCTGATGGTGTAGGACATGCGTTGCTTGTGTAATACAGGGAGGTTTGATTGAATAAGCGGAAGCTCGTAATCACATATGGTTGATTTTATTGCAGATGATCTATATTATGATACAATTCCATGCAGCGGCAAACTAGTGGAGAATTATATCTGCTGAGACATTGCAGCAGCTGTAGCGTCAAGGAGGCATGTCTTTATAGGCTGGTGATAGGAGAATGGCTATATTTAAATTAATACACATTTTCTAGCCACCTAGTTGTCCATTGATCTAAGTAGCTAGTGCTGCGGTCGGGGGAACATTCAGGATTCTGATCAAAGTGATTTACTCGTTTTAAATCGCATCATGGTCTGCATCGAACTTGTTGAGTTCTGAAGTATAAGCACGGCATCAGATAGGGCTTTCATCCCTCCTTTCCACGGCGCCATGTCCAATAAATGATGTTACTCATGAGAGCGGTAGTTGTTACTGAAAAAGACAATGACCAAATTAGTCTCTTCGCTGGTTGCTCGCTGAGTGTCTCACAGCAGCACAGCATAAACAAACTGTCGTTCGTGCAAATAAATATGTTCTGTGAACACACGGTGCATGTTCACAAGCTAAGTGTGGCTCAATCACATTTGGCATCTTATGATACCCGAGTGATGCTCTTTCTCTTAGCTAATCAGAAGGGAAATGAATCCTGTCTAATTCTGAAAAGTTGCTTTTTCTAAGCATGATATATCATGCATGACAATAAAAAACCCTCCACTGATCATTCACGGAAAACTAATCAAGTTACTAATCGTTTGACGGCTCTGTAATGTCTCATAAACCACGAGAGGAGGAAGCTGTTAAAATTTGCAGTGTATTTATATGTCGGAGACTTTATCCTTCACTTACCGAATAGATTACACAAATTTTCATTAACGCTTTATATCAGCATCATTAAGTTTCGTTAAAAGCACAATTATGCGATGACTGCGTCATTTACCATGTGCTGGGAGTAATAGAGAGGCATCCACGTGCACGTCCAGGGTTCAATTAAGAAATGGATTCAGTCAGGGTGAAGTCTGGGGACGCTTGCTTACTATTATTTCAATGATGCGGACATCAGCAGATAGCTAATAGCTATAAAATAAGGAAGCTGATTAAGAGATACAAGTTGGCCAGGTACTTCAACGATGTTGGGCAGTACCAAGCAGGCTCCTCGATGGCGGGCAGTACACAGAGAGGCAGAATCAAACATGCTGCAATTGGGCTATTTAGGTACCGCTAAACGATTATTTCCTATCAGATTTCGGTTTGTCTGCTTGTTTCGTTTTACAGAAGCTAATTGGGCTCTGCTCAGGGCCCTGGGATCTGCTTATTAATTGTGCATTCCTTAATAGATTATCGCGTTATTGGCAGAGCCATTGAAATCGTTAATAGATAATGCATATGTCTGTATGACTTCCGCATTTCCGAGTCCTACGTAGCTTTAAGAAACTGCGCAAGGGAAAATCGATATAAGTAGGTCGCTACGTGAAACAACGCTGGAAAGGCGTTACATTCAGTTGGATAATACATCTGCTTAGGCCAACAACAGCATACAAATATAGCACAAAAGCACAATATTGAATTATTTTCATACCAGCATACTCTTCTAGGAGCTCTATCATACGACCACAAAATACGTTACAGGACAGGGGCAATTTTAATGTTATCAGTCCAAGACAATACTGCGTATTTTTACAACCGGTGTTATTAACTGTAAATTGATGTGGGGCAGATAAGCAGAATGGACTATGAATATATGCGTCAGCTCACATGATGAAGCTAATTTGTATATGTGGATCTTCTTAATAATCTCACTCGTGCACGGATAGTTCTTAGTCTAGCTGCCCGTGTGACCTCCAGGACGCATAACAGTTAGCATTTACGTCAACGATGTGTGAAACACAAACAGCACGTCGACGACTTTGAGAGCAACAACTGGATTTGCCGTGCTCAATAAAAGGCGCAAAATAACGGGGGCGGTATAGAAGTAGAGCCATGTCTACACTAATTACCTGTACAAGAAAACAACTAGAGTTGTTGCCAAAATTGGTATTTCACTTGTCACTCCTTGTCACTCATTCTCCCGCTGTTTCCTCTGAAACGCGGGGTAATTGGTTACAGACATATCCACATGTAGCTGCATAACAATGTAATCGGGATCTGATGTGCCAGATTATCTGATAGAGTTAGTATTTACCTTCATACGATGGATGGGGTCTTGATATACTTGAGACATATCATCGTCATATTGTCGGTGCAGATGGTAAGAGCGTCTTTCCTGAACAAATCCACTTTTGAGTGTCGTCTCTCTTCGATACGTAGGTAAATATGACTGCATCAGCTGTCAACAGGTGCTGGAAAAGTTATGTTCAACTCGATGCTGGGCTGTTTGTATACGTTTAGTGTAACAAGGATAAGCTGGTCTGGTACAAACACCTTTTACGAATGGCACTCATTTGATGGTGATTTGGGAGGGAGTCACACGGCCCGAGTAATGTACCTGACACGTGACTTGATTCACCAGAATTGCTGAGGTGTAAGGGACAATAAATATTTGTTCATCGTTACAAAGTCATGACAAACGTGAGTCACGAACAAATGGATTTGGTAGAAAATAGTAGTAAAATATGCAGATAGCAGTAACAATGGGTACCCATGCAGCCATTGCATTCCAAGATGGGAGCTAAAACAATGATGCTGACTTCCGCGACAGGCACATATGTCATCTACCAAAAGACACAGGGACCTCATCTAGCAAAGAATCAAATTGATCGATCTTATCGTCGATCACCTAGCATGATTAAGCATACTGATGAAATATTGATAGTCGGATCAAAATGGAGCAATTGTCAACCAGCAATGGGATTGTAACAGTAATAGCAGATAAGCATCGTGTGAAAAATACAGTTCAGGGCCGAGCGGAAAATGAATCACGTGCATCGGAATTAATACAAGGATTGGCGGCTAAAAGCCAGTGGGAAAGTGCAGTGCACAAAGACAGTTTCTGAAAGAAGGGAGGGATCTTGTGTGAAATAATGTTTGGTCAAATGGCAAGGCAGCCGAGCATATCACACATGAATAGAATGATTCAAAGTATAGATCATTTGAAAGGCAGGCAGCCCATTTCATTTTGTAGCAGTTATAAAACAAATATACCGGCCTCTCACATCATCAGAGACAAAGTGGCTGCGTCATAAACATATAGGGAAATCATGCACTTTGACACTTGTACATCATGCACACTAATGACGAACGTTACAAGGAATGCACGCTTAACGATACACGCATCCTTGTTAGTAATATTGGTCGTCGCAATACGTGATAATGAAGATCAGTAAGATTCAATGTCTTGTAGGGCATGTATATTCCTCGGGAGCTACTGCTGAGATGTACATTGCCCGGGGATATGCTGCTTAGATGTACATTTCCCGGGGATCTGCTGCTGAGATGTACATTGCCCGGGGATATGCTGCTTAGATGTACATTTCCCTGATAATTATGATGAATCAAATGCACTACGATCCTATGTGGGTCTAGTGAATGTGCGCGCATTCTTCGCACGTGGGAGGAGAACAGTGCATCAAACTATAGCAGCCCTGGCTCCCTTCGTTCGGCGCCGTTACCCGATGCAGTTTTACTTGTAATTATGTCGGCCAATGTTGTTCATGCTAGTTTTATGAGCTGTATTCTGTTGGTTAATAGAGATGTAGCTTGTTCCCACAATACTTGCCAACTGCAAACTGGTAGGTCTGAAGTAACCTGAAATCACGTCGGAGAATTGGCTACATAACAGACTAATGATACTTGGCAACTCCAAATGAATTATCACTTGAGAGCCAGTTGCAAGGCTACGAGTAATTGTTTAGCTTTGTCTAATCTTATCTTCACACAAAAGATGACTAGACTATATATTCATAGTAGACTGACTCAATGGCGGACACTTATAAGTTGTTTAAGAAACGCCAAATGGGGAACAACACAAGTAATCAACTCGGCGTTCAGATGAAGCGACAGGACTAGCAGAGAAAATGTGATTATCTCACGCAGAAGAGAGGAACCCTCCAAAGAGATATTTCGTTTATCCTATAGAAAAAGAGAATTATTTCGCGAGATGATTCAATTACCCCAGGATGTAATTAACTTATTTTGAAGGATTTATGATAATCTGGCTAGCAAGAATATGGAATAATTCCTAGAGACATTTCCATGTTTCTGATCGGAATTCCCCGTCATCGTTTTGAGACGCGTTTTAGCATCTGGAATACATGCATCGCAACGCAGGGTAGCTATGTTCTTGGTGGGAAACAATAAATGTAGGGCTGCCTGATGCAGTTAAGCAGAGGTATACAGTGACTTATTTAGCCGTTTCAGCCGATCACGTTCAATGTTTCTGTATATCGGCAGGAAATGAAATTTGTAGTGCTGAGCTCAGGTTTGAGTGAACTTACAGCTATTTGTGTCCATTTGGAATGATTCGTAGGAATGGGTTACGTTTGCAATGACACGCTATCAACATGAATGGGACGGTAATTGGACGGTAATCGTCAGCGATTTCAATATGGTCCAGGAGGTCAGGCGGGTGCCATGTCCCCTCTCTGTATATTAGCAGCTTCCAATGTGCATGCATACGGGTATTCAATGTGATTGAAGATATTGAAAGCAAATAGTTTTATTGAAGGAGCCACATTAAAACACCGCACAAGAAGGGGCCACAGAGACTGGAGTCCATTAACAGATCAATGACGTCAAGGCAGAAACAATCGGCCAAATGAAAAAAAAACCAACTTGCAGTCATTTCGTCTTATCTGCAGGAATCTAATTGATATCAGAGCCTGTATACAAATATAATAGAGTAGTGGAATTCATTCCGTCGAGTCATTGCACATCATCTATGAGACGACCTGATAATTCGTATTGTCAACATAAATAAGCGTTATAAACCATGGTACCGTAGGTAGCCGTTGTATCACTGCGGGCTATCACGAAGTAATACTGAAACAATAATGGTGAAATGATTCAAATACTTCGGGTGTCGTGGTGAGATCGGAAATACAAAGACTGATGGAAGGACCGAGCATCAAGAAACGAAGCAAGGGAGCTAATAGTGTGGTACAAAACAAAAACCATGTACGGGCAAATAGCTACGACGGCAATATTGATCGAACATGTCTCTTCTACTGGCTACTCATAAACAGGGTGAAATCCTAACCCATTCAAACCTTTCAGATAGCTTTCAGTCAGCATGACTTGTGGAAATATTCATCACATACAAAGCTAGAGCTGCCAGCTGTCATGACATGCACCGACAATAATGGTGATCGCATGGGCAGCATGACTGATAACCCTCATTAAGTGTGCAGCATGGCTGATAACCCTCATTAAGTGTGCAGCATGGCTGATAACCCTCATTAAGTGTGCAGCATGGCTGATAACCCTCATTAAGTGTGCAGCATGGCTGATAACCCTCATTAAGTGTGCAGCATGGCTGATAACCCTCATTAAGTGTGCAGCATGGCTGATAACCCTCATTAAGTGTGCAGCATGGCTGATAACCCTCATTAAGTGTGCAGCATGACTGATAACCCTCATTAAGTGTGCAGCATGGCTGATAACCCTCATTAAGTGTGCAGCATGGCTGATAACCCTCATTAAGTGTGCAGCATGGCTGATAACCCTCATTAAGTGTGCAGCATGGCTGATAACCCTCATTAAGTGTGCAGCATGGCTGATAACCCTCATTAAGTGTGCAGCATGACTGATAACCCTCATTAAGTGTGCAGCATGACTGATAACCCTCATTAAGTGTGCAGCATAGCTGATAACCCTCATTAAGTGTGCAGCATGACTGATAACCCTCATTAAGTGTGCAGCATGGCTGATAACCCTCATTAAGTGTGCAGCATGACTGATAACCCTCATTAAGTGTGCAGCATGACTGATAACCCTCATTAAGTGTGCAGCATGACTGATAACCCTCATTAAGTGTGCAGCATGACTGATAACCCTCATTAAGTGTGCAGCATGGCTGATAACCCTCATTAAGTGTGCAGCATGAGTGATAACCCTCATTAAGTGTGCAGCATGGCTGATAACCCTCATTAAGCGTGCGTTTTAGATTCAATGGCATAACGAATTTCATGCCTTGGATCCTTGCATAAATATTTAAGCTGCTGAAGGAGGCATTTGTTGATTGTGTGTATTCCTTTTTGGAAGATTATTTTGTAGCTTGTGTGGACATGTATCATAAGTCGATATGTTTCAGATATCGTTTACTTGATGAAAAATGTTTTATGGGGTACAAGATTTTTTCATGCAGCAATGCTTGACGCTCAAGCCGTTTACAGTGAGCGCTTTATGTGGTGGGGTTAGAAGTAACCAATGCTATATAAAATATTGTGTTACGACCTACAGACCACGATGCTAGAGCTGATGAGAGGGATCAGACTAGCTATTGGGCTTGTAATCTGACGCATTGGCTAGTACGGTCAACAGAGATAATGCAGATGAGAATGTCTAAATAAATTGAGGCACTAACGCAGGTGTAGGGAATGTAACAACTGACCTTGCTATTCGAGCAAATGCTCCTCTCTTCCCTCAATTACCAATGGATTATAGGTGAGGCTTTGTGCGAGAAACGCAAAGATATGAAAAGGTCCACCTACAATTGCTGGTAGTTTGCGTCTGAAGTATTACAAACTATTGCAAATCAATCTCTGTAATCAGATTTTACATCGATTAAGTATCAACCGGTAATTAATTGTAAATTACTTAAAAACAGTTATCAACATTTATATATATATATATATATATATATATATATATATATATATATATATATATATATATATATATATATGATATATATATATATATATATATATATATATATATATATATATAATATATATATATATATATATATATATATATATATATATATATATATATATATGTATATATATAAATATATAAATCAAATGATCTATTCTGCAAACAGATTCATTTATTGTAATGCGTTTGCTTCCCTTTTTCTATATTTTACGTAATTCTCCTTCGTTTCTGCGCCCTTCAATAGGCCACGTGTATTGCTCATTTACCGTCCATACACAAACTAGACTTGGTGGTTGTTCCACAAATCCTCATATATTATAATCACCATTCGGCCATTGCCCCCAGACGGCCGCAGTCATTGGCTATTTGTAGAATGCATCTATTGTTTCTCGCTCTTAACTTCCTCTTATTTAGCAAACACTGATGTAAATGTAGCCTCATCGGATTGGTCAGGACGTTGAACTGTTGTTGGAATTTTTACAGATTCCATTATTCACAGCTATTAGTTTAATGATACAAGCCGCCTCCTGAGACGCGCCACAGCGTCCGGAATAAAAGCATCATAAAATAGGGAGGCCATGAGCTTTAAAAAGTACAATTATTGTGAGATAACTCTAAACCGTTATGAATAGGCATGTAGAGACTTATCAAGTCACTTAAGCCGGTCACACGCGACATTCCTACCAGTCTGGAGGAAATAACCGTGTAATATGTAGTGCAGCGTAGTGCGGTGCATGCATACTCGGGATTGTTTAGTAGTTTTGTCCTTTTGAGTTTATGTATACGAATTGAACGTGCTGATACTGGCGCTATATAAACGCAAGGAGTGTGATGTTAGACAGCCGTGTCATCTATCTACACAGAGACAGCGCGAATGACGTTATGCAGCCCTGTCACTCATCTACTCAGATACAACGCGAATGACGTTAGGCAGCTCTGTCACCTATCTCCTTAGACACAACGCGAATGACGTTATGCAGCCCTGTCACCCATCTACTCAGATATATATCTTCGTCCTTCACATGTGAAGAGGACCATTTTTCAGTCATCATTCATCCTAACCAGGACGGAGATGTCCTGGTTTTATCCTGTGTTGGCATTGAGGTTGGGGATCGCTGCATGTCTTGATTTCCTGGCTTCCCTTTTTGCAACTGCAGACACGATTCGGTCAGCCTCATATGCCTCAGCTCCTTTAATGGTTTTGGAACGCCATACTTGTCTGTCCTGAGCTATTGTCTCCCAGCTTGTGTGGTTGATGTTACACCTTTAGGGAGTCTTTGAACCTTTTCTTCTGGCCACCACAAGATCTTTTTCCAGTGGTGAGTTCGCCATATAAGAGCTGTTTTGGTATTCTTTCGTCCGACATTCTGAGGACATGGCCAGCCCAGCGGAGTTGCATCCTCTTGAGCATTGCAAAGATGCTTTGCATATTGGCTCTGGCAAGTACTTCAGTGTCAGGAACCATATCTTGCCATTTGATGTTTAAGAGTTTTCTCAGGCAAGTAAGGTGAAGACGGTTAATCTTCCTGGCATGGCGTTGGTAAACAGTCCAAGACTCGGCACCATAAAGGAGAGAGGTAAGAACTACAGCCCGATAGACCTGGAGTTTGGTTTCTAGGGAGAGTCCTTTCCTATTCCATACTGAGTGTCTAAGTCTGCCAAAAGCTTGGCTAGCCTTGGATATCCTGGAGAGCACTTCGTCATCTATATGGATTGTGTTAGAGAGTGTGCTGCCAAGGTATGTGAATTTAGCAGTGTTTGATAGCATTTGGTTGTTTACATTTATTTCTGGTGCAGAACATATTTTTCCTGGTGCTGGTTGGTTAAGCACTTCAGTCTCTTTTGTACTAATGGTTAGACCAAAATTGTCACAGGATGTTGCAAAACTATCCATGCAATGTTGCATTGCATTCTCATTTGGTGCAGCATGGGCACAGTCATCTGCAAACAGGAAGTCTCGTACTTTAGTGATGTTGACCTTTGTTTTAGCTTTGAGACGTTGAAGATTGAAGAGATCTTCATCAGTTCGATATCTGATTTCAAAACCCGGATCTTCTGGTTTGAAAGCTAGGCTTAGCATTGCTGAGAAGATCATGCTGAAGAGTGTAGGTGCAAGTACACACCCTTGTTTCACACCGTTTGAAACATCGAAAGGGTCGGAAAATTCGCCACTATCAAGTACTCTTGCCTGCATGCCATCATGAAACTCCCTAATTATGGAGACAAATTTGTCTGGGCAACCAAATTTGGACATTATCTTCCAAAGACCTTCTCTGCACACTGTATCGAAGGCCTTTGTGAGGTCGATAAATGTGAAGTACAGATCAACATTTTGTTCCTGACATTTCTCCTGAAGTTGTCTGGCTGCAAATATCATGTCGATTGTCCAACGGTCTTTCCTAAATCCGCATTGGCTTTCTGGTAAGAGCCCTAGCTCTAGGTGTTTAATGAGCCTGTTCAGAAGAATTCGAGCAAGTATTTTTCCGGCTATTGATAGCAGAGAAATGCCTCTGTGGTTATCACAGGATTTGCTACTGCCTTTCTTTTTGTATAGATGGACTATGTTTGCATCTTTGAATTCCTGAGGTATTTTAGATTGATTCCACATTTGCTGAATCAATTTTGTGAGCTTTCTATGGAGTTTTGCACCTCCAAATTTGTAGATTTCAGCAGGTATAACAGGTGCTTTTCCACTTGATAATTGTTTGATTGCTTTATCTACTTCCGCAGTAGATGGTATAATATCTAGGTCATGGTTCGTTGGGACCTGTAGGAGTTTTTTTAAGGCGTCGGAATTTACCTGAGAGGGTTTGTTTAGGACACTTTCAAAGTGTTCAGCCCATCTATTTAAAATTCCATCTTTGTCTGTAATGAGAGTATTCCATCAGAGGAGAGAAGCGGGAAGCAGCTTGATGATTGAGGCCCAAACAGAGTCCTTAGGGCAGCATAGAAATTCCTCATGTCATGAATGTCTGCATAATGCTGAATTTCAGCCGCTCTGTCTTGGTACCATTTGTTCTCCATCTCTCTTAATCTGCGTTGGATAGTACTACAATTTTTCTGGTGAGCAACCTTATTTGCTGTTGAGGGATTGTTGTTAAGGTTTCTTAAAGATGTCTTTCTATTTTCTAGTAACAGCTTTATGTCATTGTCATTATCATCAAACCAGTCTGGATGTTGTTTTCGTGGATGCCCTAGGACTTCTTGCGATGTGGCATACACAGTGTCTCGGAAAGATGACCAGTTTTCTTCGATATCCATGGACTTTAGCTGGAGGTCATCCAGTTTAGTCTCCATTTCATCCTGGAGTTTCTTTTAAACTGACGTGTCTTTTAGTTTAGACAAATCAAGTTTTTTTGGTTGATTTAGACCCCTGTGGACGTCTCCTTGGTTGTATTTTTAGCTTCATCTTAGATCTTAGAAGTCTGTGATCAGTCCAACACTCTGCACCACACATACTTTTGGTTATCGAGACATCTTGTCTGTCTGATTTTCTGACAATAATAAAGTCAATTAAATGCCAATGCTTTGATCTTGGGTGCATCCAGGTTGTTTTGTTTCTTGTACGAAGTCTAAAGACAGTATTTGTTATAAGTAGCTGGTGCTCTGAGCAAAACTGCAGCAATAAGTGACCATTGCTATTTGCTTTTCCAACCCCATGTATACCAATAACATCTGTCCAGGTGGCATGATCATTTCCTACTCTTGCATTGAAGTCGCCGAGGAGGACTAGTTTGTGACTCTTGGGAGTGTTGGACACATGTTGGTGTAGGTCCTGGTAAAACTTGTCCTTTGCATCATCAGGGTTTGTCATTGTTGGAGCATAGCAGCTGATTACTGTGGCATACTTATCTCTACCAATTGGAAGGCAAAGAGACATGAGGCGGTCATTTACACCTTTAGGCAAACTTGCAAGTTTCTTGACCAGGTGATTCTTGACTGCGAATCCAACACCTGATTCACGCCGATCATCAAAAGTCTTTCCACTCCAAAAGAATGTATAGCCAGCTCCAATCTCAGTTAGTTGCCCTTCTTCAGCAAAACGAGTTTCACTGAGGGCAGCAATGTCTATGTTGTACCGTGCGAGCTCATGGCCGACAAGTGCTGTTCTTCTGCCTGGCCTATGAGAATTTGAGTTATCAAGAAGTGTACGCACATTCCAAGCCCCAAATACAAGGTTTGTGGTTTTAATTTGTTTCTTATTGTTTCTACCGCTGAGGTGGGATCCTTTCCAGCCGCGGTAAGCTGAACAGGTAGATTGTGAAGCAGGCAATGTTTAGGGCACCTTTTCTAGCCCCTTCCTCATTCTAGGGAGGTGAGCAGTGGTGTCCTAAAGAGGGCTGCTCAGTTACTCAGGGGGCTGCCGAATTCCACCACTGCTTCTTACAATGAAAGACGACCATATGACCTGAGCCGCCTGTGTGCAGGTTTGTGACTGACAGCTTCCAGTGTATCCGCACCTGCTGCTTCACCACTTGCCCGTCGCCACAGGACTTTTGAGGATGAGTTGATTGAATGAAAGATGAGGTGCGCGTGAATTTGATTAAAGTGAGGGAGATTTGCGCAGAGTCAGCCTCACTCTCTCGTCTCTGCAAAACGTTTTTCAATGGCAAGAAGTAATCAAGACGATCGAAGGTTCTGAAGAAGTGCAGGAGTTGCCAGAATATAGACAGAATTTGTCTACAGACTGCCTTAGGGGCTCCACTCCGGATTTTCTGTTAGGGTTTACTCCCTTAGCCTTTGGCTGAAGAACCTTATACCTGAAGGCACAGGATTTTGACTGTCTGTGATACTAAGAGGAACTAAGTACGAGGAACCATAGCTGTCAAGAGTACCGTGCCGTTTACAGCCGAGGCTGGTATGAACTCACAAGCACCCTGACGGAACCCTAACTAGCCCCAGTAACCATCACAGCCAGAGCACAGGTAAGACGCTGGATGCCATCCCAGTATTCATGGACCTCATGTTCACGCCTGTCGCCCGATCTACTCAGATACAACGCGAATGACGTAAGGCAGCCCTATCACCTATTTAAACCTATGCAACGAATCTAAACAAGCTGCATGAACGTATAAACGCTTACTTTTGTCTCGTGGTCCTGAATATTTGATACTTAACATGAATGCCGTCGCTGTATGTAATGTACTGGCATTTCTCCACTACAAGGATCGTGGTAGAGTTTGCATATATAATAAGGCACACGAGGAATATTTCATGTGTGCTAGCTTGAACATATTTCTAAATTGAAGCTGATGGCCTACAGTGGACATTTATTGCAGGTTGAAGTCGCCTCGTGTTACATCCGGTTACCGTGAGCCCGGACACGCGCAGTGGAACTCGACTGCTGGTTATGAGGACTGTTTTTTCCGTATGTTTTATTGTTCCGTCTCGTATATCAAGCACGCAATGACTTCATGTCAATAACATGACACAATCAATCTTATTATACAAAATATCGTTGACGATCGAAATATCTGTTCTATTAGAATATTTCCGGCATCATTGAGACGACGCTAGTTTATAGTACATCGATTACCCCTACAAGCAGCCGGGTAAAATGAGGCGGTAGGGACGTGTGTAGGCCTTTTGCTTGTGACACACAACACATGAGCTTTTGCTCAAATTAGATGATGCAACGCTTCATATCTCGATGTTTGTCATACAACGTGTCTCTGTTAATACGAAAACGCAGGTTAAATGCTTATAGACATATTCCTATTTATCTGCGTAACAGTATAATGCACCAGGGTCTGCAACGTCAGATAATCTTGTGCAATTCGAAATCCTTCCAATGAAATTTATTACATAATGATAACATGGAGGTTTCCGGGACAGTGTGATTGACATCCTCCTCTATTCACTGAAGAAGGCTCGAAGGCACTGGTCTATTTGTTAAACCATTCCGCTTTCCTGCGTCATCTCTCTTTTAATTACCAGCTTGCTAATATTTACTTTGTAAAGCCATGGAACTGCATCTTCTGCATACATTTGGTTGACACGTGTTACACTCCATTTAGAACGATAATTTAATCGGTATGACCAGAGGGCTAACAATTATGCCAAAAAGGGTTCACTCTGCTTTGCTATGCGGTCAATATGCACCGAGTGAAACATATTTCCGTCGTCAGTTGGCGCTTGTATTAAATCAACAAATCACTTTGGACTGTGGATCGAACGCATCTGTGGTGGCCGAAACAGTGTCATAGATTGAAGATTGGTCCAGACAACCGCGTCCCTAAAGTGATAAGTAACTTTGATTTGTTTTCAAGAGATGCTCCGACAAAGTAGCGCGCTACTCGCAGTTGGCTTGTTCACATGTTTTGTCCGACAGCGGCGCGTCTTGTATGGTGGCTTTTATTCACGTTCCAAAAATAAATGAATGACTGACCCCTGGTTAAGGACATATTTACTGGCTGGCATCTAATCGCGCCAATCCGGCGCTTTGCTGTCCATCTCGTGGGCTATGGGAGAATTAAATTGCAAATCTTCAGCCCCTCATTTACCACCGAAGGCAACTCGTTAGGAGTGAATCTTCTTATTATGTGTTCAGTTTTGAGTTCAGTTCGTGTACGCTATTCAAGACGGTTGATACCAAATCGCAGGCTTAGTCATTTGGAACCTCCATTCCAAAATATAACCTACGATTGTCGTCATGCGTGGAATTCTTCATGTTTACAAACTTCAACATGGTTATCTAATAAGGGACACGTGGTCTCCGGGATTATTTTTCATCGACATTTCGTACATATCTACAGGCTACGAGCAACAAATATTGATCTTATATTGTTTCAAACTAACGTGAGCGCCATATACCTCCTGAATAACGTACTCTCTGGTACAGTGACTCGTTCTGTAACGTATTTCAAGAGCCTATGTTAGCCTTTACCGTATCACATGCCTAGGCTGCTTGTTCGCATAAACCTGACTACATTCAACGGGTGCTTTATTTGGCTTGACCATTGCACATCCACCGGGTGCTTTGGTCACCTTTACCGTTGTACATGCGCCAGGTGCTTTGTTTGCCTTAACCTTGGTCCATGCGCTGGGTTTAATTGCCTTAATTTGTGTTTGTGCGTCAGGTGATTTATTTGCCTGTTACCGTTGTACATATTCCGGGTTCTTGGTTTGCTTCAACTGTTGTACCGTGCTGTGTTCTGTGTTTGCCTTTAGTTTTGTACATATGCCGGGTGTTTCGTTTACCGTTACCATACCGCATTCACCTAGTGCTATGTCAGCCTTTGCCATACAACATGCATCGCCATCTTTGATGGCACAACCCTTATTATATCCACAAAGAGCTTTGTTATAGCCTATTGTATCACATGACACATTAAAGCATTGCTATGAAAGCGAATAATATCCATGTAGAGACATAGAGCTATTGTCACTTAATCAAGCATTCCATGGCTCGGAACCGGTAAACACAAATTACTGATGATTGTAGTGTTTGGTCTAACGAAGATGAACAATAATTTGTGTAAAAGATGAAAACACCTTGGCTTATTCTCGCTGTATAGGTTTGAATGCTTAGGTTTAAGGTTGATCGTATTCATGACACCATTTGGCTTAGTTAATACTTAGCTTGACGAGGCATGTATTCAATATTGTATCGCATGACTCATATAAACTTTGCTATGAAAGCGCACACTATCCATGTAGAGACATAGCGCTGAGCCGTAAGACATGTATACCTCTATATAGCAAGGCCATCAAATTTGCCCCCGGGGCCCTCGCACCCCGGTAAGTTGGTAACGATGCTTTTGGATGCGTATGTACGTCGGTTGTGCTCGGCCGATATATTCACATTACTTCTGGCTGCTCACTATGTTAATATCTGGCTCTTTAGAGATGTTTTTAGAGGAGGAAATGCACGCATGATGCAGTACATTGTTAAGACTGAATACCCCCAACTTCAATTACACAGCTCTATACAATGATATAAAACTTTAGCTTACATCGCAAAAGGGAACAGGGATGATTCTGATCGGTCCTAGTATCCTACGTATTCATTGTGTGCCAGGTGTGAGCGTCGACAATTTGTGGGATTATAGTAATGGCTCTTTTGAATAGGCAGAACTGTCGTCACAAGGACATCATACGACGTATATATGTACCAGATGGCAATACATTCAACACAACCTCGTGCATAATAAAATAAATGTACACAACTGCCAGGACTATAGAATGGCTCGTGATGCTAAGTGATGCTAATAGTTAGCAGAGTGTGCCTCCGGGATAAAAGCAAATGGCATACAGTCCTTCTCAGTACCTTATAATGCCATCTCACATATGGAGGTAATATGGGACGGGTGGCAAGCTAGGTGAGTTTTCTGTAATGATCCGCTGTGAAATCGCCAAATATACACATTATCCACACTATGACCGTGTGTCGTTTTACATTGTAAGCAGTATTCAACAGTGCACCCTGGTGTCCAGGTACTGTAAATGCAGTATCCACAGAGTCCTGATACTTTATTGCTGTGTATAATGCATCCGAATCGTGTCATGGTGTATGATTACAGGGTTATCAACACTCATACTGTGCGCTAATGTATACAGCCTTCACGATAAGTCCCGATGTTTGTGTACATTGTATACTACATCCAGCGTGTCCTGTTGTTATTATAACAGTGCATACAGCTTCCACGTCATCCCAAGTAACCTTCATGCTCAAATGTCAAACGCGCCAACGAATCAGATGGTAAAAAAATAACGATTTCGAATCCAAGAATAACTCTGCTTATTTATTTATCAAACCTACGTTCAATTTTGAGTATTTCAAAAGCCGCAAACTTCCACTTACTATTTTTATCCGTTTGATCAAAGAAAAAACCTAGTGCATTTTTGCCAAGTTACAGTGATTAATGATATCAGATGCACTTTGTGTCTAGGCAACAAGAACATAAAATGCGCCGATCTAATGGCCGCGTAGTATCAAGCATGGAACACGCTGGCGCCAGGTTAACCGTTAACGCGCTAAATACAAAATCCCTTCCTCATTACTGAAATCTGATACAAGCGAAAAACTTAGACAGCAGATTTCAGACTCCGATAAGTGTAAATTCAGACTTCACTATTACCTACACATCCAAATAGACGTGGTATTATTATTGATGGATTGGAGAAATTCAGACAATCAAGTTGCTCTTATGTCCCATGATTCTTGATAATTCAAGTTTATTCTGGGCTTATCATGCAAGGAAAACTTCCGGAAATGGTTTTCCAAACATCCTGAGACTATTATGTATGAATTAACTAATTATTGAGCTGATATTTATCAAATTCCACATGTATGTGAAGTATTGTATAGGTCCATTTAACACCAACCCTGAAGTCTGCGTGTGCTTGGGTTGTAAGCTAATAGTCATCTGATGTTCTATGGATAGCTAGGGGTGGTAACTTGAAGCTTACCTGTATGTCGATATGTGATAAATATCCCTGTGGACAACTCAGAATGGGATTAGGTAACGTATTTTTCCATCATTATACTCTTTCAGGATTAACGTCGGAAAATAACAGATGTGCTGTTGATGTATGTAATGCGTTGCTTGTGTAATACATGTAGGTAAATAACAAGAGGCCTGTAATCTATGCTATGTTACAATTACACACAGCGGCAAATTATTAGAGAATAATTTCGGCAGAGACGTTGCAGCAGCTAGTAGGTGTATTAGTATATGCCGGTGATAGGAGAACTAAATAAATATATCTCATAAATACACGTGTCCCAGCCGTCTAGACCGTCTAGGCCGTCGGTGGAGTATTGAGGATTTTGATAAAAGAATTCTACTCCGTCGTTTTAAATAACGAGACCAAGTCGTGTTTGCCGTCATATTCTCTGGTCGTTGACTAGCTGTGCAGATGGCGTAAGTATGTATTACTAAAGAAAACGTCAATCTTGACGATGTGGTGGAGTATCTCAAACGTAACATAACTTCCTCGTGAATTGTAGAAGTACCTTCATTTGATAAATATTTACCTTTTTGTTTTAGTTAAACCAAAATAAGATTTCACAGCCTAGTTAGCCACTGCATACGCTTTGAATCGCACAATTGTCTGCATCGTTCTTGTTGAGTTATGAAGTACAAGCATGGCACTAGTCGAGTTTACTACTCTCTTTTACGGCGCCATTTCCCATCAATGATGTTACTCATGAGAGCGGTAGTTCTTTGCTTAAAAACGACCATTGCCGAAGTCGCTTCTCTTACTAGCAGCACAACATACAAAAACTAATTTTTGCAAATAAATTCGTGCTGCTAAAAAACGGTGGGTGTTCTACAGATGTGCGTGGTAATCACAATTTGCATCTTATGATACCCCAGTGATGCGCTTTCTCTAAACTAAGCAGCAACGGAATGAATCCTGTTTGATTATAAGAAGTTACATTACATTTAAATCTCTGCAAATGGCTTATATTCATTACTTATAATAATGATTTATGGAATAAGGGAATTGCCTTGCGCAATTTATGGCGAGCAAGGATGCTTTTCCCTAGCATGATAAATTCTGAAGGACCATAAAAGATCCATCCACTGGTCAGTTACTCATCGTTTCACCGCTCTGTGCTGTCTCATTAACCACGAGAGGAGGAAGTGGTAAAAAATTGCAGTGTATTTATGTGGCGGAGACAGTATCATTCAGTTACATAATAGATAACCCAAATTTCTCCATCAAAGTTATATATTAGCATCATTTAATTTGTTTTACGATGATCCGTCGTTAAATGCATGAATCTATGATGATTGCGTCATTTACTATGCAATGTTTGTAATAGAGAGACATCCACATGCATTTGGAAAGAGGGTTCAATAAAGGAATCGAGTCAGTCAGAGGCGTGTCTGGGGAACCTTTTGAGCTGCTATTGGAATGAGTGACAATCATGGCTTAATCCCTGGATGCGGACAGATAGCTATAAGATAAGGAAGCTGATTAAGAGACCCAATAATGCAACCAGGGACTAACTGTAAATTATTCTCAGTTCATTGCAACTGTGGTGACGGCTCCTGAAGCATGTGTAGCTTAGTTTAAAATGCCTTTTGTTATGCTGAATATGTTATTCTCGCAATATTTAGCAACAAAGAATTTCAACAATGTGTATGAGGACCTTATCTATGTTGCGATCCACTCGAGATGGTCGATGGCAATAGGTCCCTGCTCAACAAACAATCACTTGCCGTAACGAAAAGTATGAGTAGCTGTATCGGAAAATGGCTCGCGTGGAGCATTTAATTTGTATGTGTGGACGCATGGTTTAGAACATTGGCCAGCTGGTACGACGATGATGGGCAGTGACAAGCAGGCTTCTCGATGACGGGCGGTACACAGACAGCTTACTTTATTGTAGGCAGAACAGGCTTCTATATGATGGACAATAAATAGAGTGATTCAGACGAGGACGCTAGCTGCACCATGCGCAAGTACCTTGATCACGTGGAACCAGCATGTACTAATACCAACAAGTGATAATCTCAGTTAATAACAATTATAAGATGATGAAAAATCCGACTATATTAAAGGCGAATCCAACTGATCCGCTGCATACATATGGTAACACTTCCGCATCAACTGCGCCATCCGATTAATCTTGGCATTTAGTGGTTAAGATCAATGACTTAAGCCACTGAGTTGTTGTATGATGGGGAGATTTTTGTTTAACCTTGTTGATCAATTTCATTGAGTATTTTATCCCCGTGGTAATATCAGAGGACTAAAACTGATATTTAATGATACTTGTCATTTTTCGGTAATGAGCACAAGGGTAGTATTATGTAATGTGGCAGCGTGTATAGGATAACGATGACAGGACAAGCTTTTGCCACGATAATCTGCTATTGTATATCATATTTGCCTAAACCTCCTGTGTCAGGTCAGCGTGATCAATGACAAATTTTTTATCTAAGAAATGACACATTAAAGGGGAAGAGAAATTGAATACATTCATACTTGACCTTTATACAATTAAATTTATGTTGTGAGTAAAGTATTGATGAAGGATTTAGATTTCTTCTTCGGCTTCCGTACACCAAGGGAGGCAGAACGCAAGCAAGGCAATGGTCGCGGTTTCTCATGGCTCGCGATTAAAAATCGGAGTTCGTCGTCGTCAATTATATTGATGTCAACTCACAGATCTTAATAATTTTGAGCAGATATAGCTGTGTAACCGAAACTGATTGATTATCGAAAAGTGGATTATAAGTCCTCAAATAGTTGAATTTCCAAGTTAATTAAGAATACACACAGCATGTTTTAATTCCCGAACTTTTGATTATCGGCAATTAGTATATAAAAAAGATAGGACTGTTTATTATATAGACTCCAGTCTGTTGATGAACCAATACAGCCTCCTGCATGATTTGAATGAGGGCTTTTGCTTTAGGTAACATTTGATATGTTCACATATATAATCTCCTATAACTCATAAAAGTGTTACAAAATTAACGCAAGTCACACTTCCACATCTTTCTGCGCAATACACACGCATTCACAATGCAACTGCAGCGGTTGTATCTACAGCATGCTGACTAGATTTCTATAGGGAAGAGCGTGTTGCTGAATCATTCCAGTATCAGACTTTTTCAGAGCAGGAATCAACTGCCTAATTGAACTTAATAAGTTCATATTTATTTTAAGAAAGCATGAATGATAAGCAGAACTGTTTGTGGGATGAAATTGATCGAGGGAAATGGAACAGTTCACTCACAAACGGGCAATTAATAGTTTTCACGTACGAAAGTATCACAACTTCATACTTAATCACAGATACATATCCGATGGAGGAGCGACGGTTGATGATGCAAGAATAACAAGTAATTAGCTGAAATGTCGAAAGCCAGAATGCTACCGACAACACGTTGTATAGAAATGGCTTCGAAAAGTTTTGCGAAATTTACAATACTCCTTCTATGATAACTGATTTTAATATTTGCTGCAATTTGATTGTTAAAAGCTTACTGATCAGCGCGCAGCATGCATGGCTTTGGCACTGATTTGCATTGTCTAGCATAACAAGAGTTTAAAATAGGTGCTGATCTTGCAGGGCACCCAATTTGTAAATTCCCAACCAGACATCTCAGATCGAACAATTATTAAGACGAATACTAATGTGTCGTCTTGTCCATGTGCTCTCTACTGTGATAATCAATATTGAACCACTTATCAGACACAGAATACTACCTAAAAGAAATCTTGAAGGTGCTTCAAGGTGCTGCCAGTTGCCATTTGCTATCCATAAAACCATCACTGGTATAACAGTCAAGAACGAAGGTTTATTGTCCTCAACACATTCTTGTATCCTGCTGAACAATGTATGTACGAATGAGTTACATGCTCAGCGGATCGATTATCCACGCGTCAGCAAGCAACATGCCAGCCTAGTCGAAAGCAATTAGTTGAATTGACCCCTAATATGATTGTGTCTGGTAAAATATTCGGCCAATACTGCAGATTTGAAAGTTAGGGCTAAAGATAACCATTTGCCTTCATTGACTGTACTTGTTTTGTAGATCATTCATTATCTTTCAAACCCATATCTACACGAACACGTCGACCCCAACGCTTCCCGGTGGATGTATTTGACGGTTATAGTGCCGGTATTTGACAGTTTGTTGGTAATAAAGGGGAGACTTGTTGAGCATTGCAAATATGGCTTGTTGATCTTCACTAAAAAATCTGCGTTTGTGGCCTTAAAAATCAATAGTGATTTAATGTGCTGCATTAGGCACGATGGCGGTGTAGTTACTGGATGCCAAGTATTTGTCAAGAAATTGGGGAGATATGGCAAACGTCGAAGGTGCTGTTCCACACTCGTGATGTTAAAGCATGTTTCGTCTAAGTTGATCTCTACAAAAAAAGCCGCAATCGTCTAATGTTATCGCCGCTTGTGACAGCCGGTTCCAGTGAGTCTGGGCGACCTGAATGTATGAGACGCAGTCAGCTAGTAATAACCAGGTATCGATCACTACTCCATTATTCACATGGTAGTCAACTGTATAAATTCCCAGATTAAGCATGTACAGGGCACTATTGCTCAATTATTGGTAACCACCGCCTATATATAGAGCTGATACATCAGTATATACAGACCAATCTAAGTGATGTGACTATAAATGACCAAATTGGATATTTTTTTGGTTTTTGATGTATAGGCACTATACAATTAGTGTCAATTATGATGTGATTGTTCTCGACACAAACGGCAAAAGTTGCTATTCTGTAAAACTTCTACTAGATCCACGGAGGCCTGCTTTATTTTACCCTGTGAACAACGGGATCATACACAAGAATGGCGCATCATGCCTTAGGGATGCTTATCAGCAATGTTGCAGAGCACGGATGATGTAACTCTCAGGATGTGATTTTATGGGTGCGCTTCGGGCCACAGGACACAGCTCATCATCCATCTTATGACCCCAGATAGCTATTGAGTAGGTTGTGGAGGGCAGTATGGTCCATTCCTAGTGCTAACTAAGTGTTACTAAGGCTAGCTCTCACGGGAAGCAATTTTGCATATGGTTGCATGTAGATAACAGCGGATCATCACACGAAATGCTATAAATAACACAAGTGACAAAGGCTATGTCAACCAAATAGTTGGGTGGGAAGTAGTTGGGAAAAGTTGTTTCGTCATCGATTCATCTCTTCCTTATGTCTGGAAAGGAAATTTGGCTCACTGGTCACTAAGGGAATTCCACGTCTCAATCTTGCTGCTTTGAATTTTCGTAATTGCATTGGCCAGAGAAACTATGTCATTGTGTTGAACCACGAATGGCACTCAACAAATTTCAAAGGTGAATTATATAACGACAAATCATGAACCATCTGCTTCCTGATAGCAGCTAGCTGCAAGTTGCAAAGTGTGGCAATCTATTCATGATACGAATGATGATGATGATGATGATGATGATGATGATGATGATGATGATGATGATGATGATGGTGATGATGATGAGGATAATGACTATGATGACAATGATAACGATAGTTATGATAATGTGATCTGCCACTTCCCTGATATACCACTCATATTCTTTGGTCTTCAATGCATAATTAACTCATAAATGTTTAATATAATAGAAAATAATGAAATACAGCATCTCATAATAGATATCAGCTTAAAAACAATGCATAATGAGCGGTTCGGTGTAAGGGTTATAACGTGTATACATAGCAAATTATGTTAACCACATAAAGGCTGTTTTGTTATGTCAAGGCCTGTATTAAGCATTCCCGATAGCGTCTTGAGATAAAAACCGTGGGTTGTATCGCATCATCAAGCCACATAAGTACTTAGCATGGAGCTCTACGAAATGAGGGTTGCGATACTCTGTTGCTTTGCTCTTTGCTTCCATACCGAATGCAGCCCCTGGTTACAAAGCCATACAAGTTTAATAGCTGTGAAGAGGATGCCATGATAAAAAGGGATCATGCAAATAAGAAACAATATAGGCAAGGATGCTCTAGCATATGTTAGCCTCATATTATGGTTGTGGTAAAGAACCTGTAACTCATGTAAAGCCCCGTATAATTTCATTAAATGATATATGAGCAAGTCGTTCAGACGCAGGTCTATGTTGAATAAACAAATTGCTGACCGTTCACGAGTAAACTTATTGCGCTTCCCTCCTTTAGAAAGTGCTGGTTGCGTGTTGTGCTCATATGAAGCACATTCAGTAACATGTCGACAAATAATGAAGTGTGTAGTTCTAGTGATTGATGTTCTCAAATCCCGTTTATGACTTCATAATAAACTGGGCCTAAGACCAATCTAGTCGATGCGAAGCTACACGATGACCTTGTCTCTGATAGAACCAAACGCATCGAGTTGTTTACGATGTGTAAACCACCTACTGTTTTTATACAGCACAATACCTAGGCTGATTTCCCTCGCGAGAGCTGGGTGATACTATGAGCTGCCTGACACTCGTCAATAAGGAGAAACACTCGGATATTGTGTGGCTAAGTTTGCTTATTGATGTTATCACTTGCAAAATACATGCATGTAATTTAATCAAATTGTTATTTTGGATCGTAGGTGTCAAATGAAATCATGCGTTAGATGGAGTGTCTAGGATTGACTTTTGATATTGAAGTAACGCTGTGAACCTGTAGCGTGCTCGATGTGAGTGGAAGTTAAACATTCACTAAATAAGAAACAAGTGGACAGAACCTGTCCTCGAACGTCGATAATCAGCCGCCGACTTCCTCGCTATCAGCTCGTCCTGGCTCACGGGAACAGGATGTCGTAGGAGGCGACTGAATAATTAATGTTCGCTGTAGGCGAAGAGGAACGTATGGTGCCATAAGCCTTCATACTCTTGCAAGTAAGGAGCATGTTAGAATTCCTTGCGTGGGAGTTAATAGAAGACAAGGCTACTGAACTGCACTCCATCTACATGCAGAAAATTCGCTTAACTGATTAATTCTGAACTGTAATATGTGCTCCCACAATGATAGTGCTTCATATAAATCATGCGTTGTAATGGTTGCAGTCCTGACTCTATGATACAGGCGAGTCTCATAATTGAAATCATGGCTGTGCATAATCCCGTTTGTTTAAATTGTCCAAACACAACGTCGGATCCTATCCAAGGCGGGAATGTACGCTGACCCTGCTTAAAATGTGTTATGAATGAGAATACTAATATTGGTTGTGTCAATGTTATCCTGAGGAATCTACGGACCTTATGCAAACACAGGGCTTTGGTCTCTTTGATGAACTTATCAATACTGTATAAAACGCAGATATATTTGTGTGATGGGGATGAAGATCACATTTCACACTGATATGTATCAAAAGATTGAAGTGAACTGGTTTGATACGCCGCCTCAGCCTATGTCCGAAATGCTGCATATTTCATTAACAGGTCAGAAAACTGCAAGAAAATGTAATGCAGCTAATTTAGGAGAGTAATCAGAAGGCCAATGTGGCCGATTTCACAAGCGTTGTAGAAATAAACTGCACCTTCATCTACCCACAAAACGGTATCAAAATCAAATGTGCCAAGTGGTCACAAACCATCACTGACACTATTATAAAACAGTATAGGTATGCATGTGTGACGACTGAGCGAAGGGGTTGAACCATGCATGTCAAGTTCACATTAGCTATCAACCGAACTAACGATGATAGACGATTGTTCTCATAGATCGTAGATACGACCAAAGCCAAACGTTCGCACTCTCCACAAAGCAAGTCATAGCACTATTAATCCGCTCTGGCATCAAAATAATGTACTTTCACGAGGTCTGCCTCAGTTACTTTTATGTTATATGCAAATGCCTGACCAATCTTCAGTGGTAACTTTTTAATGTCCTTTAGTGAGCTCTTCTAATCCGTCTTAATCCAATGTTTACACATGTGGCAGTTGACATTTGTAAGGTTATCCATCGGTGGCCTCTATTGAACATGGAGCATTAGTAGTAAATAAGCTTCCTTACACCTGATCATGGTGTATATCTATAATCCTCAAAGCTGCTGAATGACAAGTACATATCCTTATCGTTTTGATCAACAGGAGCGCAGGCTGCCAAATATATTTTATTTTTCGTGTTTAATATACCGGGTGTCATTGTGTGTGGAATCCGACGACTGGTGTTATACCTAACCAGTATCAGGTTACCACGGCGGTGACGTGTCTGACGGAGAAATGGCAATATCCGTCTCATGGCTGCTGCAGGAATGCATTGTAAGTATTCACAGCTACACACGCTCCCCGTTTTGGGGATCCGCAAAGCCTTGATTGGTTACTGGTCTATCTCAGGAAAAGATTATTAATCTGAAGATACTGCACCAAGTTTTCAAAAGAATTTCATTGCATTAAATATTGCTTTATAGTTACTGCCTGACCTCCTAGGTGTAAGCTATTGTTCACTTTGAGCGCCAGATGGAAACAACTGCTTGTTAACAATACAGAAGGCAGATCGACTAATAGAATCATGCAAGATAGCGTTACAATGACAAAGCAAGACGCATCGTTAAATTCATGGTCAGTGGCTTGCTTATAAAATACTCGCCCATTTAGAGTGTGAACTAGTCATTTGATATGATTCAGCGTTGATATCGAGGCTTGAAAACCCCTCTTCTTAAAGGAAGATTTGTAGCGGGAAATGCTTATACTTTCTTCAGTTTGTAGTATTGGTTTGCTTTTTAACGGTTTTATGATTAAAAAACTACAAGTTCAATCTTTGCTGTACAAGATGTGGGGAATTTCCACACCTTAATATCCTTGTTTTATATGTCAGCTGTCATAACACTCAATGTAAACTAGGCGGAGATCGAGCTCGACTGAAGGTTGAAAAGTGATCAACAGGTATTTAAATATGTCAATGTGATGCTTGTTGCCAAAGCTGTGTTTAGTAGTGATCACACGCTAAATACTAAATGATCGTTTCGGAGATGCAAATATCCGACGCTGCGATTCGTTACAAAAACAATTGGTTGTAAACGTTTTACTTCTGTTGTGATCAGAGATGTTAAAGAATAATCTGGTCGTTGATCTCGTTTTGTCATTAATTCTTCCATAATAGTTCGAAACACGAAATGTCACCCATTGGAGTGTTTTTGTTTTATTCATGGATTCACTTTTTGCACCGACTTATCAGTCATTTTTAAGACAAACGAATTGTCCAAAAACTTTCCTTCTGGAGTGGGGTTCTCAATATTTATGCATGCCGCACATTCCGCGGCCAGAACGAGGCCATGGGTGTATTGGTAGCCCCGTTGACCTCAGACCTCGTTAGCCTGACCGCAGCGAGTTGTAAACATGGCATCGTCTGCCGCTGTATCCCGACCAAATAGCCATCGTTATTGTTGCGTTCCGTTTTGTAAGAGTGATGGAACAGTTAACCCAGATATTTCATTTCACCGACTTCCAAAAGATTCTTCAAAAAGAAAAGCCTGGCTTCACAAAATAAGGCGAAAACAAGGTCCAGAACACGGGTTCATGGTGAGTTGTTTACAACTACGATCTAGAACATGTGACTGCGAGCGATTATAAGAAGGCTTGAGCTATTTGAATAGTTTCGTGTGTTTTAAGAAAGTAAAGCACATAAGAAGGAATACGTTGATACTTTTCATATTTATTATCGTTTTCATAATGTTTATGCACTCCAGGTATCAGACAGCACGTCTGTGTGTTCTCTCCACTTCACCAAGGACGATTTCAGGTGGACACCTGTAAGGAAGTGCCTCAAATCGTCAGCGATCCCCTCCATATTCGAATGGTCGTCACACAAAGAACCAAGAAGAAAGATTACCAAGCATGATTTGGAGTAATCTTATATTCATACAAATTTAATTGCTTTTAATTGCTCTTTACAAAAAGAACTTGTGTCAAATAACTTAAGAAAATAACTGCTGTCTTGCATGTGGACATAACACACACATGATATATATATATATATATATATATATATATATATATATATATATATATATATATATATATATATATATATATATATATATATATATATATATATATATATAGTGTCAGTGTAGTTGACAACTACCAGTTTTTATTAACGACATACCTTAATAATGATTGCAGGACTTCGAAACCAACAACCAGCACCAGTCAAGTAGACGACCAGCCCCTGCCTGTCACTACTGATCTTGACATCCAGATGATCGTGGAGGAGAGTGACAGCAAAGAAGCTCAGCTAGAGAAGTTGCTACAGGACATGCAAATCAAGTATGAAGAATCACAAAAACAGAATCAGGCCATGAAATATGAACTACAGATCGAAAAGTTCGGTATTTGTCGGTTTTCCTATGATCCTGACATGGTACGGTTTTACACTGGGTTCAGGAACTATCTTGAATTTGTAGCTTTTTTTGAATGCCTACAGCCGGTGGCTAAGAACATGACCAGCATGTACTATGTTCCTAGCACAGATGTTACAATGGCAGGTAAACCTAGAGGCATGCAACTCATTGATGAGTTGTTTATGTTTCTGTGTCGTCCTAAGGGTTGGGCTTAAAACTAAAGACTTAGGAGTCAGATTTAGCTGTTCTCTGGCCTCAGTCAGTAGGAAAGTTATAACTTGGGCGAATCTTCTGTTCACGGTACTTGGTAGGATACCAATATGGCTTCCACGAAACACCATAAGGAAGCAGATGCCAACAATTTTCAAGAACTCCTTCCCCAATACCAGAATAATCATTGACTGTTGTGAAATAGAAATCCAACAACCATCATCTCTAGCTGCCAACTCACAACTTTATTCACACTATAAGGGCAGAACGACAGTTAAGTGTCTGGTTGGTATCGCCCCGCATGGATCCCTGACATTTCTGTCCCCCTTATACAGTGGCTGCATGTCTGATGTTGAGATAACCAGGGACAGTGGGTTACTAGAGCTGTTAGAACCAGGAGATGAGATCATGGCAGACAAGGGCTTCACCATTAAACAGTTAGTTGCCCAAAAACATGCAGGAGTTATCATACCTAATTTTCTTAGAGCAAAAAAACAGTTCACCCCCGATGAAATATCAGAAAATGAACAAATTGCAAGTGTAAGGATTCATGTTGAGAGATACATCAGAAGGATCAAGGAATACAAGCTTTTTGACACTACCTTACCCCTCTCTCTAGTTGGAACTGCTCCACAACTGTGGACCGTGGCTGGGCTTTTAGGGAACTTGCAGGGTCCTTTGATTAAAGGTAACATTGACGTTGACTGAGGACTATTGACAAATATTAGGGTCAGTGCCCTTGGAATTACCCTCAGTTGTCAACTTTGAAGCAAGGAAGTAATCAAAGAAGAAATTGTCTACCTTATTTTTTACTTCACACCACCTGTCCTGATTAAATGAGATAGTTTCAAGATGATACTCACTCTCACACCACACAAAAAAATCACACCAAGCCAATCCTGTTACGGCCATTTGGGCCAAAATTTGAAAATAATGTATGTGGTTTTCTTTCAGGGATAATTCATTTGTTTCTGAGCACTTCAGGTAGTTAACCTCCCTTACAGAAGAAACAGATGGGCACTTGATCTCCAGTAATCCAAAGGGTTGGCTTCGGGAGGGGTTGTAAACCTTCCTGTCTGGACTAGCTGCTAACCAGGGTGATGTTGGATTTATTACAATACCTGAAGGGTACAGGTTCACCTGGTCCCCCATGACCTTGGCATAGGCCGTTGCAGCCACGGGTTCAGAGGTTATACCATGGCGCATTGCCTCGGTGCACACATGTCTGCCTGTCTTCAGTCGGGTGACCAGGGTTTTATAGTCCTTCTGCCTCTTAAAAACTTCCCCCAGTTTTTGACGCTGTTATCCTATTTGACCTTAGTTTGTGCCATAATTTGCTGTCACCCTGTCCCCTTGTGAGTTCCTCAAATGCATGGATATCAGATATATCAAGAACGACATCCTCCATAGCTAGACACTGTTCATATGTCAAAGCACAAGTGTAATTATTATTCATGACATCAGCATAAGGGAGTGTAGGGAATGGGACACCATCATGGATGTTGAAAATATAGGACGAGGACAACTTGTGGTGGTAACTTAATACACACCCCTTGGGCACAGGGCCAATCTTGGTCTCAACCATTTCTCCACTACTATTGGAAGGGTCAAGGGCAGGGAGCATGAGAGAATCTGGGGAAATTTTGGAAAAATCTTCAAACAGTTTGGCAAAGTCAGGGAAGTCAGATCGAATAGGATTGTAAAAAGTGGACTTGATACTCCTGTGTTGTTGATGTTGCAGATCCGCTGAGGCGACCTTCCCCTGATAGCCCATCACTTCCATGTCGCTGATGTCCATTCCCCGTATACGAGGACCTCTAGGCCGGTGCCAGGTCTGGGGTAGTGAAGTCTTGGCCAAATCTTCTGGAATGACTTTGAATCCCCTGGACTTGTACTTCGCCATTTGGTAGAGCACACCACCAATATGCCCACACTGACCACTAAGGCCTATAGCACAGCTACAGGAGGCTGTTAGGATTGCTGTCGGCTCCTCTGTAGATAATGTGATCTGTTTAAAAAAACCATCATTGGGAATATCAATTGCATTCAATGATTATTTCTCAGATTTCATATTGATTGACTTGTTTTTGAGTTAATTCATAGAGATAGCATGAATCTGCAGATATTTTGAAACATTTCACCTCTTAATTTTATCCATGCACTACCAACCACACGGTGTGGATTTTATTATCACTATTGGGTCGATGCAGTGGATATGTTCTTAACTCTGCAAGAAATGGAAAAGCATGCCAGATTAGTATCTTAATGGTTTTATAATCAGGAAATATTAGTGAGGATTATATAAGTGTGAATCATCATGCCTTCATGCATACCATTTGTTGTCAAAAACAATTCTACAGCAGCATCTTTTCTCCTTATCTTCAGTTTTGATCAATAAAAAATGTTTACAAATTTTGACCACTACCATGTAGTCGAGTTTTTTCCTCATGCTGAGAGACAGTAACCACATGCATTTATGGGCCACAATAACCATGCAAGTAAGACATGTATTCAGGTCGAGATGTCATACCTCAATTGAGTGGGCATCTTCATTTTTCTTCTGGGATCTGTGGCATCTTCCCTTTATGACACAGCCGTTACTGACAAGCCTTTCCACTGGATAAATAAACATGATCAAATAAGCATCTATCCTGTGTTATCCGTCCTGAATGAACAGCGATCAACTACTTAAACACACCTCCAAACAACTCTATCAACGCCACCGGCAAGCGCCCAGATGCCAAGCGGTCGCCGACCATGTAGGTATATGTAATGATAAAATTACCTGTTATGCCGTGGACGTATTCCTCATCAAAATATTTCATGGCTTTTGCGATGTTTCTTTTCCCGGAAGCATCCGAAGTATTTGATAAATAGGTTTCGACAAACCCGAACGATAAGAAAGGAACGAGAGACAAATCACGCTTACTCGCCATCTTCGCCGTGTTGTTTACATGTGCGGCGACTTAGGGGCTGCTGATTGCCCTTACTGGCCTCGTTCTCGATATCGCTGCATTATTCATGAGGCAATATTAAGAACCCCCAATTAATAATTGCTTAAAACATTATTAGTTCATTAATTTGAACACTATTGTTAATAAAGCGGCTTCGTCTGGTTCTAGCATCGGTTAGGAAATAGGATCCATGTATGAATAAATGGGATGCTTTGTAGTTGTATATATAAATATATATTAAATACTCGCTTTTTATATATATATATATATATATATATATATATATATATATATACATATATATATATGTATATATATATTTATGTATATATATGTATATATTTAGATACATAAATATATATATATATGTATATAAATGTAAGTACATATAATATATATATATATATATATCTGTGTGTGTGTTTTTGTGTGTGTGTGTTTGTGTGTGTGTGTGCATGTGCGTGCGTGCGTGCGTGCCTACGTGCTGTCGTAGTTTGACCCAGTCACAGCACGTTTAATGATTAAGACAAGGTTACAACATGGTGATCCGACTAATCATTGATTTTTAGGAATGTCTATATATTTCAAAATAGCATGGCATAATGGGCAAACGTGTGTTCTATATAATTGTTACACTAAGGGAACGACTTGTGGCTCGTGCTTTTGCGGTTGTTGCCAGAGACAGATAGAGAGCATTTAGTCAGTATGAGACCACATACTTTGTAATGAAAGAATGATGATTTAAATGGGTATGAATTTAGCTTAATCTCCGCCATTTTTATAACATATTGAGTGTCAGGTGCCACAAACAATTCACGTCCTGTCCAATTTAAAATAGGGGAATGGATAAATTGGATGCTAAATCTTATTGTGAATAGAAGTGACTAAGTGCATAAAGCGGCAAAGTTAACATTTATCATACGTAGGTTCTGTCACTAAAGGCTCCTAAGTGTCTAGACAGAGATAATATATGTAAGACAAGGCGGTGGTGAAGGTTACCGTGTTAACTATTTAATGGTATCAATTAAATATTCCAAATAAAAAATTGATAATTAATGTTAAAAAAATTGTACTATACAAATTTGTCTACGAATGGTTGGAGTCTACGAATAGTTGTAATCGTCACTATATATATATATATATATATATATATATATATATATATATATATATATATATATATATATATATATATATATATATATATATATATATATATATATATATATATATATATGTATATATATATATATAGATATATATTTTGTATATATATATAAACACACACACATATATATCAATATATATAGATATGCATATATATACATATATATATATATGTATATATATACCTATATATACATATATATATATTAATATATTGATATATATATATAGATATATTTATATATGTGTGTATATATAGAGATATATATTTTTTATATATATATACTATATATATATATATAAATATATATATATGTTTATGTATATATATACATTTATATAATATATATATATATATTTTATATTAATATATATACAAATATTCATATTTTATTTATCTGTGCGTGGATATATAAATAAATATACATTTAACATGGTGACGAAAGTATTTCACCGACGTCATAAATGACCACTGTCCGTGCCGATCTTATTACACGTGAGGTTGGGACCTTCCTATCCGATATATATTCACGTAACGGGACAAATGTTCCTTAAGTGCGCTTTTTGAATTGCGACTACGTGCTAAGAGTGAACCATACTACTTGCCATTGCAGGGCATAACGAGGGTAGGATGAAATAAGTGACCCCAAACGTGATCGGCTACGAATGTGGAAAACCAGTGGTGCCACTAAAAAATATTGTTCAAGCTGTTTATTGGTCGTCTTCGCTAATCTATTTCTATTTTAATAGAAGGCAAAGTAAAAGAGCGTTATGGTGTATGTTATTCTGACTTCTCTGCCAATATCAGGGTTTGTGATAGCAATCAACATCCACAGCTCACAAATGAATAAAAAAGAAAGCTAGGGCTTATCAAATAACCTCGTATATCGACTCAATCTACATCTCCTCTGAGCAAATGGATGCCGTCTAAAAAACGGTAAAGGTGGTGTGTATGCAATGCCATATTATAAACATTAACCTAGAAATCCAATAATAAGGCTGACAAGTCACATGAAATTTCCAGTTGTCTAGACAGCGATGATCTTAAATTGCATTGACGATGAAATAAGCTCGCATAACGTGCTCCAACGCTGTTCAGTAAAATATATCATCAAAGACTGGACGTATTACTATAAATGACACAAGAAGCGACCCACAAGCGTAATGGGCGGCTCCTAATTGTTGCCCTCTTATAATGTCATACTATCCCAAGGAACGTCAGAACACAGGATGTACTCTCTGGTCGGCAGACTCTAGCTGTATACGTTGACTGAGCAAGATCACCCGACGGTATGCATCTACAACCTATCATCCGACAAAAGAGAATTCGTTTGAACTAACTCATGATGTACAGTGTTGATCGACCGTTTTGTATTCTATATATTTGTGGTCGTTTGCTTTTAAATTCATGAGGCCGCACAAAACGACCAAGCGCTGGGTAACATGATTAAGTTCCAGGCCAAGACCAGTGAGTGGGTTAATTGACGGCAGCTGGAGGCAATCATTGTCCAGTCTAATTAGTTTGAGAATCTAAATATATCAAAATCACTTACCGGCAATCACTGATAACAACGAGAAGAGTAAGGCATAACATTCGTCAGAATAGCAAGGGAATGGCAATATCATATTCACCCGAGCTGTTTGGGTTGCTCAATCAATCTAGATATGATGGCCAGGAGAGGGACATTCCATCTCGTACTGTATGATGTCCATATGCATCGTCGGCCACGATAAGGGAGGTATGTTTCCGTGTGATCGATTCCCATTTCCCTCTGTGCTAACCAACACGTCTGATAAGCGGCATAACGGGTCGACAACTCTCAGCCCCCTGTTCCTGTGACTGTTATGAGGGAACGGGCGCAAACTTACACAGAGTGGTGACATTGACGGTTGTGTCGAATGGTAGATTGTATTACTGATCGTAACCAGATATTACTACATGCTTGACTCATTAGCTAGACTTACGAACATCGTTTGGCCGGGAGCACAAGCTACGTGGATGCGACCAAAGCCAAACGTTCACACTCTTCACAAAGCAAGTCATACCGCTGTTAATCCTTTTTGTCATCGGAATATTGTACCTCAGGTTTGCCTCAGGTGCTGCATTAAGATTATGCAGTGTGTATCGTGCTTCTGCACCCACTATCGTTTGTACGAATTGTTGAATTCATGCATTGACAACTTTAATTAAATATGCAATGCCAGGCAAATGTTTGATTTTTAATGCTACTTTCGCGAGCTCTTCATGTTTACACATGTTGCAAATAACATTTGTCAAGTGAAGCATTTGTGGCCCCTATTGAACATCGAGCATTAGTAGTAAATACGTGTCTTTACATCTGATCATTGTGTATATCTACGATCCGTGAGGTCGTTGTGGTCAATAGCAGTGCAGGCCGCCTGACATATTGTAATTGTCGTGTTTGTATATACGAGAAGCAGTAACCGGGGGTCATCATTGAGTGTGGTAATCGACGCATGGTGTTACATATAACCAGATTCAGGTAGCCTCTTACATGGCTACTGCATGGATGCCATTATGGTGGATTAGATCTTGAAAATCAACACACGGTTGGCTGTTTATATAAATATACAACAAATACACATTCCCAATTGCAGTATGCCGTAAGGTCAAGCCGTTCACAACAGCATCCAACTAAGGCATGTTGATGGGTTCTAGCTTTCTGTTGAAATTATGCTTATATTATTTGTTGGACGTAACCATCAACAAGATTTTGTAAGATATGCAATATGTAAATTTAGTAAATATGTAAATCTAACCTACGCTGCGAAGCCATCACATACAGGGAGAGATTTGTAAATGTTAAGATATGCCGTTTTACAGGATTGATTTTTGAAGGGTCCATGCTTTATTTTCCGTTGAAAAACATCATTGAAAAACTATGAATGGTATTGTTTTTGCAAATTCTAACATGAAGGCGTATGTAACTAATTCGAATTGGACAGAAAAGCGTAAAGAATCGAATATGAGCTTTATTAACCGTGAGTTCACAAACAGCGTTCATCCAAGAGGAGATAAACTGATGGTGACGTTATTTACTTCACGTCCGACCTCCATATCTTGATGACACCGCGAACATTCACTCTTTGGTGATTGTACGACTGGATCAATAACAAGAATTTAAGCAATACATCTATTGTTGCCAGTGCTACAATGAGGAAATAGTTATCATGGTTAAATATTGTTTTCCAGTGATAGGGACACCCTACGGGCATACCCTTCCACACCTTCACTGCCCTTGCTTCATTTGAAGACAATTTTGCTAGTGGATGTCTAGTGAAATCATGCCTATTATTATCTCCTGTTATCATAAAAGCTACGCTGCTTCTCAGGAGCCATAGCGTACTCGATGAATGTGATGGTGAAACATATATACTGGCGTCTAATGGTTAGAGCAATCTTAACGCACAATTCAAAATGGCAGATCTAAATTCACTGTCCAATGCCTACATAGAAATATAACGTACATCATATATAGGTGCGCTAAAGATAACCATCTTTTCTCAATCGGCATCAAACAAGATATGCTTGTGAAGAGAAAATGATCGATCGATCGTCATAGTTGTGGCCTCTCAGCGCAGTAAAATCAGTATGATAAAATCATCCATGTGAGGGGAGCAACTAGTGATAATTTAAGTGTCTAGTGTTCTTGGTGACTGGCCTTAATGATTCGTAATTAAACCTAATGCAACAAGGGCCTGTAATAAAACCGAAGCGTCTTAATTATCTTTGTTTTACAGGAACTCACAGCTTTGCATCCCGCTTATTTGACCTCCATATATTGATAAGGTCAACTCTTGTAACCTCGTGCAGTTGTCCACGGCATCAAAATAGACTCTGTTAATCAGTCCCATATATCTTTTTCAATCTCCAACCAAATGATGTGTAGTCAGATGTGACGGTATAAGGAAGACAAATTAGGTGAAGAGAATATCCACCAATGATAAATCTGCTTTAGGGTCGAAAGCAGCGTTATCTAAAATATCCAAGCCATAAACTTTGGGAGTTTAGTGATTTCCAGAATTCACTGACGAGATTACCACTAAATCACTTATTCAGTGATTATTGATTGGAAACATACAGTGCTTTACGTTCTATCATATGGCGCACGCTCTGTTTGGTAAGTCGTCCCTTTCTATGGCATTTGGTTCAGTGACAATCATTAGCGAGAGAACTCTCACATTATTCCTAACAGCTATACCGTGGTCATATCTTGGGAGAGATGGAATAAGTTGCAATTGCATGGATTGACCGATACAATGTTGATTAATTTTTACATGCTGATCCATTGTTTTCACGAACGCAGCCAGCATTAACTGGCGCTAACCGAGACAAATTCATTTCCTCTTATGGGTTAATTAACTAGCCACTAGTTTGTACTCTTAGGTACAGCACGCTTTGATGATTACCTCGACACTGATTGACATATAAGTTGTGCATTTTGTACCTTGAACTTAATTAATCGTCAAGAAGGTGGCAATTAGTACAGCATTTGTTACCCTAGTCGTTTCACATACCCAGGGTGTTTTAAAGGTTGTCTGCCTCTGATACATCAGATGAGCAGTGTGCGCTGTTTGCTTTTACCGTCTCACTTATACAGTGTGCATTGCTTCCTTCTAGGGTGCCACGTGTAATGCCATTACCACGTTACATGCACAACATATATTGTTTGTCGTTACCGCATAACATACACTAGATACTTTGCATGCCATTAGCGCATCACATATGTTGGCGTCAACGCCATGGGCAGTCGGTTATTTATGTCTGGTTAACACGAATGTATGGCTCTAGGCTGTTAATGCTTCCATTGTTAAGATTATGTTTCGTTTGCTGATGTTCGTTGTAGCTGTATTGACCATGAAGTATTTTGCCACGTGGCGGTACACATACTCTAGGTCCATTACTTTGGCTTAAGAGGTGAAATCAAAGCATTTATCTTGAAGCGGATTTCTTCACTTTGAGCAATTCAAGCTGTGAGAAATACTTAACGTTGCCACAATGTTTGATATATTTTTGCTTTTTTTGGCTGCTTATTTCAGATAAGTTCGTGTCCACGCCATTTCGCAGTTTATCGCTATGCTTGGCAGTCTGCCATTCGTGAAAGCTACTTATAATGATGAAATACAATGGTTATCAATTTAATCAATACACTTCATAGCGTCGAATTCGTATAGTTGACAACAGCTTCACAAGTTACACGAAACAGACATTTACACACAAACAATATTGCTGGGAACAAGTAAATGATTCCCGCATCAGAGTTTGAAAGCTTTCAGTCAATCACTGAGTATGTGACTGAAATGAATATGTTGAAAATACCGAGGTGAATGGCAATCATTACAGGGTGGCAAAGGGAAAGTGCTATGTCCATAGTTAGACTGCTCATCACCAACTATGCCCTTATTCCATAAAATCTTATCATGTACTTTTATGTCATTCATTCAATCTTGTGGCTCAAACGCAGAGAGTATAGCAGCAATTTGTTTAAGACTCTAGATGAGACTTGAATAAATTGGCATTAGTCCGGCTGAGTATGTCACTGCTATGTTATTAAAAGAAAGTGCGATTGGGGCGAGATCAACGGATAAAAGCTACTCTATCTACGTCGTACATTATGCGATATATAAAAATGTGACCAGGGCCAATTAACCGCTGTAAACGTGCTTTTCGTTAGCTCTCTGAATTTGCACGTTTGATTAGGTTCGTGAAGAGTTTGTCTGTCTGTAATAATATATTAGCAAAAAAAACGCCGAAGTATGATCAGGGTTTCTGGCCCATTTGTTCATTAGTACAGGGAGTACAGTGTTATGGTTTCTACTAAGTGGCTTTTACACCCACCCAGTGCTCGACTTAATGGAGCTACTTTGTCTGGTTTCCACTGAAATGAGCACTTGTGTTCTGATAGTTCTTTTAAGAACAAGAGGTGATTTGATACAGATACTAAATACCGAATACTTGTAACTACATCTCTAAGGAGATTTAGCCTTTACTCCTGACATCTGTATGGCTTTAAGAACCCTAGTTTCCGTATCACTTTTGAAGTCAAAGCCAACGCAACAGTTTATTTGCTTCTTATCCAAGTTGTATCTAGGTCATTTAGCTACAGGATACATACGAAAGGTCGGTTCGACAAAATATGTGTATTATACAGCAGCATCAATGGGTCAAATGTATGTTATGAAGCACACACACACACACATACACACACGTGCGCCCCCCCCCCCACACACACACACACATACACACACACACACACACATACGCACACACACACTCACTCAAACACATACACATTCTGTTGATAACTAATATATTAATGTCCTGATTTTGACGTATGTCTCACCTGATTTGACTCAACAACCTTCTTATTAACTTCCTCACACACAACCAGTCATGCGTATCTATGAACCGTGATGTATTATTACAGCACTTTTACTACCAACGATTGTTACAAGAAACTCACCAATCTGACGATATATGCACATTACGTCAGGTTACTGACGATGTTGATATCTGGATATTTGAAGACGTTTTCTAGAGGAAGAAAGTTATGCATGCCATAGTAAAGACTTCAATTACACAACATTATAATACTTGGCAAAGGCGAACGGTGTTGATACGTAGCGGTCACCGCAAATGAAACCTAGTATGCTCCGTACTCGCTGTGTGACAGGAGTGAATGTCGGCCATTGGTGTGATTAGATTAATGGCTATTTTGAATAGGCAGAAAATCTCCACAAGAACATCATATGACGTACATATGTTGCAGGTGGCAATACAACCACAACAACATAGAACAATATATGTAGACAATAACTGGGGCCATGGCGTGGCCCGTGAGGCTTTAAGTTAGCAGTGTAAAGTTTATCCTGCTCAGTATCAAATCTTGCTGGCGAGATAATATGGGACGGATGGAGGGATTGGTGAGTGTCCTGTAACGATCCACTGAGAACTCGCCAACTATACACAGCCTCTGCACTGTGGCTTTATATACTTTATCAGCCTTTTCCCATAAGCTTATTTAAGACGTTGGACGCACGAAATCCAATCTTCATGAAGAGATTAAGCATGAAATATAAATTATGAATGCATTGCGCATATAAATAAACCACTGGTATTGACAAAATATGCAGTGTTGTAAATTTTCTCAGCTATCATTTTTAATGGCTCACCAGTTTTATTCTGAGATTAGCGCTGGAGCGATGCCTGAAAAGTCTTTCTGTAATATATCGCGAGGCAGCAAGTGGGTCGTTGATGGTTTGATGAAATAAAGCTTTCTCGTTGTCGCCAGTTGTTTATACGCGTCGAAGGTGTTAACACAGAACGTCAGGCCATGACCGCCCGCTATCGACTTCAGCGAGGCATTATGTGAACGGATCCGAACCAAATATGCTATCAAAGATACATTTCACATATTATGGCGCGTTGTCGATTTCACGGATGAACTAGTTTGTCGTCACGAGTCATTAATTCCAAGTTAGAATAATTAATGATATCAGATGCACTTTGTGTCTAGACAACATAACAAAAAGTGCGCCGATCCAATGGCCGCATGGTATCAGGCATGGATCACACTTGTGGCAGCTTAACCGTTAACGCGCTCAATACAAAATCCCTCCCTTATAACTGAGATCAGCTCAATTAGAAAGAATATGACAGTCGATGGCAGACTCTGATTAACATAAATTCAGATTTCGCTTTGATCTGAATATCGCCAGGGGCGTAGTGTTAGTCTTGTTAAATTGGCAAAATTCAAGAAAATCAATTAAATATTCCTTGATTATATGGCCGGATAGCGGATAAACGGAAGTAAATGAATTGAATCTTCCCTGTAATACAAGTTCATTCTGGGCTTATATTGTAGGGAGAGTCCCCACATAAGGTTTCCCAAACACCTTGTATACATGTGAAGTACTGTATACGTCAGTCAATGCTTTGCTATATAAATTATAAATAACAGTGTGCAGCATATTGCCTGTGACATTGTCCATTTCACACTAAACGCGTGTGATTGGATTATAAGCTAATAGTGTCATCTGAAGTTCAATGGAAGTTTAGGGATTGTTAGTTGAAGCTTATCTGTATAGCGATATGTGGTAAATATCCTATACTCGTTAAAGATTTAGGTTTGAAAGGAAACGCTGTGCTGTTGGTGTAGGAGTAAACCGAGGAGGTGTGATTGAATAAGCGGAGGCTCGTTATCACATATGGTTGATTTTATTGCAGATGATCTATATTATGATACAATTCCATACAGCGGCAAACTAGTGGAGAATTATATCTGCTGAGACATCGCAGCAGCTGTAGCGTCAAGGACTCATGTCTTTATAGGCTGGTGATAGGAGAATGGGTATATTGAAATTAATACACATTTTCTAGCCGCCTAGACGTATATTGATCTAAGTAGCTAGTGCTGCGGTCGGGGGAACATTCAGGAATCTGATCAAAGTGTTTTACTCGTTTTAAATCGCAGCATGGTCTGCATCGAACTTGTGGAGTTCTGAAGTACAAGCACGGCATCAGATAGGGCTTTCATCCCTCCTTTCCACGGCGCCATGTCCAATAAATGATGTTACTCATAAGAGCAGTAGTTGTTACTGAAAAAGGACAATGACCGAATTAGTCTCTTCTCTGGTTGCTCTCTGAGACTTTATCCTTCACTTACCGAATAGATTACACAAATTGTCATTAACGCTATATATCAGCATCATTTAGTTTCGTTAAATGCACGAATATGCGATGACTGCGTCATTTAGCATGTGCTGGGTGTAATAGAGATGTGTCCACTGTCCAGGGTTCAATTAAGAAATGGAGTCAGCTAGGGTGAAGTCTGGGGACGCTTCCTTACTATTATTTCAATGATACGGACATCAGCAGAGAGCAACAAAATTAGAAGGCTGATTAAGAGACACAAGTTTGCCAGTTACTATAACGATGGCGGGCAGTACCAAGCAGGCTCCCCGATGGCGGGCAGTACCAAGCAGGCTCCTCGATGGCGGGCAGTACCAAGCAGGCTCCTCGATTGCGGGCAGTACCAAGAAGGCTCCTCGATGGCGGGCAGTACATTGCAATAATTGCTGTAAGTTGTCCGCTACTCTAAAGTGCCTATTTCATTTCGGGGATAGTCATTATGTATTGACTGATCTCTTGGCCTTCGTAAGGAGACTTACTTTGTCCAACTTGACGAGAAAGCATTGCAACGTGGAACATCTATTCGAACCTTAACATATACAAGATGTATGTAATAATGATGTCGTCAGGTGGACGAGAACTAGATTTCCAATCAGGTTGTCTTTCCATTTCCGAAAGCAGCAATCATAGCGAGCCTGACGTGAGCCGCTTCACGAAACCTATCACCTGTAGATCTTGTAATGTAATCAGGGATCATTTTGCAAACTCCAAAGATCTATTGGCGATGAAGTGAATATCCCTATAATCAGTCCAGTGATTTTAACACTACTGAAGTTGCTTGATGGTTGAAGTCAATACCTTCTATAAACGCCCACTTACTGGTGTACATGAGCATACGTTAAGCGCCATACTTAATCCCCTTTTCACCGTTGTTAACTTATCAAATCAGCTAATCTTTTTTGCTGATGCCACCAGATCAGCTTTAAAGGATACTGAACCTTTTTCATAGCAACATTATAAATATTGCAAGAAGTGGTGAGGATGACCACTATCCACCACCCAGACGACCTATGAGTCAAACATGATTCATTCGCAGAATTTTCCTGCGATGGAATCTTTGCTATGAACGAAAATAAAAGGCATCAGTTTATATCGCAGCTTTGATGTGCCTAAATTCCTATTTTACAGAACATCCACTGACAAGACCCTCGAAATAAGCAATTTCTCCTCGTTACCATTGCCTCCTGATCGAACCAATGGTATGAATGATAAACCAGAGTCACAATTCTTGAGAGCAAAACATCACGAAACAAGCAGCCATCTTGTTCTATCCGACAAATGTCTTTGGTAAGTGTTCTTTAACAGCTGCATGTTCTGGGCCGGTTTTAATGTTATACCTTCCATTTGACAAATGAACAATGAACAATGGTAGGAAGAAAACTGTCACGCGTCCTTCTTAGGCTTTAAAACCATGTGACATCAGTCATAAACCAAACGGGCAATCATAACCTGCCATTATCTTGGCCCTTATGCCCTTATGCTGTAGGTCCATGCTGCGTACGCATCAGCATCGGATGCATGAAGACAAAACCTGGAAAATAAATGTCCCTGTCAGTATATAAATTACCCCCTGACGTATCGGTCACCATATGTACAATATTACTGACAGGACGCGTAACATCAGCTTTATGTGGGTTTGATACTTCAGTTAAACATTCATCCATTTACTCCCCTCTCCACTCTTCGTTCCTCACTATGGGCAGCTCCAAGATCCCGGTTGGGGGATCGTGATACCATCTTCTACATAACATGGAATACATTTCCCTCGGCTCTCCTGTCGAGTAGCACTGACAGTGGCTAGAGCTTCATACATCGCTTCGTAAATACTCTGTTAAGCCGACATTTGTACAAGAGAGCGGCGTGGCTGATTGATTGTTAAGATATGATTGCTACATGTTTTTATGGCACGCGATCACAATAGCGAGGTCTGTGATGAATGTTTAGGTCATTTAGTCCCTTAATCACTGCGTTTCCTGGCTTTCATCTTATTTATGGTTTTAATCATCCTATTCATGTCCAGTATGCTTGATCGCCTCGCCACCTGATCGCCTCGCCGCTTGAACAATCATAACATCCCAAGTGATGCTGATCTGATCTCGACGTTGCCGTCGCTGATGCTGTCAAGTGTTGTTACATGCAGCTCACTTTCCTCCTGGCTGTTAACATCCTCACCCCAAATCCGTTAATTGATGACAATACACGTAACTGATTTGCTGCTTGCCATTGAACATTGGTTTGCATGAGATGCCGGTATACGACACATATTATGTTGTTTTACCATCGTTGATAGGTTGACGTGGTGCACATTGGTAGCTATTGTAACCATCCTAACACGCGCCCATGTATGCGCCGTTTAGTAGATAATGTGTTATGAGCCAAAGTGAGTCGTTTGTCACAAACTGAGTTTATTCTTCCCTACGGTTATCACAACTTACAATATTACGACGATACATCATCAATCGAACTGCGTATAACCCGTCACAATAGCGTCTGGATATTGATGCGTCAGCTGGCTGCGATCACGTTCGCGAACTTATACTTCCATGCTTGTTATAACTATGTAAAGATAAGGTGGCGTTTATTAATGCTTGCGTCAGAGCAGCATTAACGGATCGAGTCTGCCCTGAGAGTTCATGTCATGTACAGAGACATAAAGCCGTTGATGTTCATGCGTTAAACTGACCATTACTCAGCCGTAATGGCACCTTTCACATTCACCATCAGATGAGTGTCATTCGTAGAAGGTGTATTCTGAAGTATCAAGATTTCAGCCTGACCATCGGCTGCTCAAATCTCACTTCCTTGAATTGTGACGCTTAATTAAAGTTACGGATTTGTCAGAACCTAATGTAGCCACCATTAGGTTATATCAATGTTGACTAACCTTGCTTATATTCTCACGAGTACTTAAGTGATGAGCAAGAAAGCTTTCTTTCGAGTGTGCTAAATGAAATTGAATCTGCTTTGATAGAAGTTTCCTGTTACCATCAATCTACCGAACAGTGCTTGAATAATCAATTTGGTGCCTATAATGGTCAATGTTGATTGACAATGATGCAAAATGTTGGCCAACCGAGACCTTAAACTGATGGATGGCTTGGGCAAAACGAGCTTTGGGTCCATTGTTGCTCAGGTCATCAACAATTGAATACTAATAAGGGAGATATTGCACATTACATAAACCGCTTGTGCATTACACAACGAGTTTTAATTAGGGTTCAATGAACCGTCTGAAATTATTGTGTCTAGAAAATTATTCCGTGGGGCACCAACGCGATTGAAACAGCTCTTTTTCATTACTTTCATCCAAGGCATAAGCTTTGTAAGGATGAGCCCGCTGTCGTTCGTTCTCCACCCTGCGAGCTTGAAAGAACAAATCACCACTGCTATTTTCCAATCCATTGAACCTTGTGTAAACCTGTATGAGGTACCCAAGGAGATTCCGTGTTATACTAGATTTCGGTCGTAACAAGGCCGGCTTTCTTTGTTACCTAAGTCGGTCGTACTGGCTACGCGCGTAGCAGCACGCCTTTGTACTCTTTCTAATATATCTATGTCACGTTGAGGGATGGTAACAACGAATGGATTGCGCGATCTGGAATTCGTTATGTCTGTCACTATTTCACCAGCTGTCTATATTTCAATCGGTGGTTATGGACCAATAATGTACTCGTTGTATAAACAATATGAGTATAACTTCCAAGTAAGTTTTGTTACATCGCTTGACCAATGCATGCGTCAATGCAGGGCGGGGGACAATCGTGCATTTGGCAACAGTTAGTCTGATTGCTCGGATACTGTTGCTAAGTAAGAGTTGTTCTGGTATTGACATCTGTTGCTGTTGTTTGTAAACTATTATGGAACTGTACTCTGGTATACCATTCGGTTTGAGTCCGGAGGGAGGAACGGTATTTTCCCACTTGGTCTGGCAACAGTAAACTAATGACCCTGAGCAGTCTTTGCACACGTCCCAGAATTAGTTACATGACCTCCCCTGGTTCATGTAACATCGACTGATGTGTCACAGAATTAGTTACATGACCTCCCCTGGTTCATGTAACCTCGACTGATGTGTCACAGAATTAGTTACATGACCTCCCCTGGTTCATGTAACCGCGACTGATGTGTCACAGAATTAGTTACATGACCTCCCCTGGTTCATGTAACCTCGACTGATGTGTCACAGAATTAGTTACATGACCTCCACTGGTTCATGTAACCTCGACTGATGTGTCACAGAATTAGTTACATGACCTCCACTGGTTCATGTAACCTCCACTGATGTTCAAGTTATTCAACGCTTGGCCGCCCCGAGCTGTCCTCTTACTTGTGCTATGTAATACTGTCCAGGAAAGTGTCTCGTCTGCGTGTGGATGTTCAGAATTGCCACCGAACTGATTATGTAACATTGGGATTACAAGGGGGACCCAAAACTATACTTATCTGGTTGGATAGAAGTTTGAGTATTTACTTTATACTCCACGCTCCATACTATATACATACGTTACAAGCTACGACTCCATGAGCTCCATTCTTTCCAACATACATGTCATGTTAAAGTTGAGGAAGAAAGAATGTGTATGATCATTTGTTGGCATTGAAAGTTCACTGGTACCACGAAGCCATTGCATGCTCGGACTAAAATTGGTTTAGCCAAGGAATCTTTCCATGAACAGTCAAGCTTTAAATGATAAAACAAAGCTATCCTCGTTGATGCAAGTGCAAAGTTTTGTTGATGTGGTCCCTGCCTTACGCACACGATGAATGACAGAGCACCGAGATATAGATTAGAAGGTTCATGGAAGAAAAGGACGGCAAAGCCACATTGGTTTACTTCGCCGACTGCTAGAACGCCAGTGAGTTTATTTTAGCCCACCTGATTTTTAATTGGAACGCATCAATGTCATAGCAAGGTACGAGACCCGTCCTCTCGTTAGCTTTCATTATTTTCATTATCAAATTATACATGAATGTCACAATTTCCATCACTTTTCAACAGCTGTGAGGCGATTTTTACCTCGCTGCAAGGCGTGAAAAAGCTCTATATAACTAAGGTATAGTCATAATAATTATCATAATAACTTTCATCCACCCGAAGTTTTATGAAACAGAGGATAGCTAAAAACGCCGAATCGCATGATAATCTGAAGGTTAACGACCATAATAGTGCCATTGAGGGTAGATCATGGCGCTAATCTAGGACATCTTTGGCCTTTGCAAGCAGTGTGCTCTTTCATCTACACAACGAATGTTATAGCAAGATACGATTCTTAAATCTGGTTTGCAATATGCCCACTGACGTCACTATCTGCACAGCTCACTGTGAAAATTTGACTTAGAGATGATAAAACGATTACGAAAACCTCACTGTTTCAAATAGTTTTAGCTTATCCAAACTCACTGGAGTCAGCTGTCAAATATGACGACAGTGCAGATAAAATCAACTGAATCGTACCATTAAAGACAATTAGTGACCGCCTAGCGTACGTTGCAATCTAGTTATCTTTCATTGAATTACCAAGCTTTTGTTTATTTGTATTAACCACAGTCTCCTGTCAGATGCAAAATCCAATTATATCTGAATTGTGATTGGTGTGTATGTTATCGAGGTGTCATGAATACGAAGCCTACATAAGGCATGGGTCTTCACTGCGTCACAAATACTTTTCATCTGTCAGAGATTGACAACATATAAGATTTTAGCAAAGTAAAGGTGATCAAATCCGCCATCAAGGGGAACGGACATGTAGATAACCAGGCAGAGTACGGCGCATTAATGCATTATGAAGTGAAGTGAAGACAACACCCTAAATCGGTGGGTGTTATAAACGTGACGTCATATAGCCCATAATTCGGATCTTAAGCGAGATAATGCAGTTTGCTGTAGACGACGTTCAGCGAGTACAGAAGTATGACTACTTATCACTGCATCACTTGTAGCATCCTTGATTGGATAATACTGACAATACCAAGTTCTACATCAATACACATGGAACATCCAAATCTATGGCCGCATTGTAGTTCAGCTGGTTGTGTGTCCGGTATGCTCTCAGTAGATCAGAAGGGCTACCAGATGCTCCTATAGCAAAACTATCCGCATATCAGGGCGGTTACCGAGTCGACCCATTTGAACTAGCAAATAACGGAATATTAACAACACCCGCTGGTTTTTTTGTGACATTAACTTGAGGGTACAACAGCAAGTGATGCCGTTAATCGAGCCGCTTCTGTTGGCATTAAGTGTTCGCCGAAAATATAAGAGATTCGTGTTATTTTAGTGCTGTTTCATGGCCATCGAAAAGAGAATCTGAGAGACTAGATAAATTTTAAAGCATATACGTATGTCAAGAGGCTATCCAAATATTTGAACTTGGAAAATAAGCAAAGTTCTCAATAGGAGATATGCCGAACTAAAGTCTATCTATATGATGACAGCTTAACAAAACATGCAACACACACCACGTGAGAAAGCCTTTAAGCCATGTTTCACTGCGAAAGCCAGTATTTTCGAAGGAATATTTAGGCCATGTCACTATCAACACACTCCGGCTGTTATAAAAAAATGGCCTCTCTGTGAGATGTCCACGCCGATTGATTATTATTCATCACGAGGGAAGACTAGACACCAGAAGTATACAAAACTTCCCCCAAAACTATGTCACTGATGAATCATTAACTGCATTTGGTATTATCACCATGTTAACAACGAGCAACTATTAATAACACCCCCGAGCTAATAAATGTGTTTGAACCAGGCAATAAATGTTCATGAACTTCTTGCCGCTTAGAACTGAATGCGGTTAATTGATGCAATTAATCTAGATTATTGTGCGCCGAGCAAGTTATAAGAGCACTGGATACTGAAATACCCAGAGCGGGAGTAATAACTCATCGACATCAAGGTCAAGGTCAGCGACATTTTGGTATGTACGATACAAGTAGAAGACAACATTCTAATTTCAATAAAATAATCGAACTAAGATTTAGCGGCGCATTGTAGGCAGACAATTTCCTTCCGGAACGCGCATTTATCAGAGCCTACAGACATATGACAAGCACCATATGTAATCACTGCCCACTCTTTAGTCTTTGATTAGATTTTTGGTTTGCAGGCTAAATTAACTGGCTTGACGCAGGTTGAATATGATTGGTAGCGTGAATGGATATTAGAAACAGTGCCATATCACGCGATGCATCATTCCATCCCATAAAATAAGCTAAAGAGCGAGGATATACGTCAGATGCCGAGCACTTGCGTGATACTTTCATCAAGCTAAAGTTAGGGGATCATGCAATATAGCGGGACATTGGCAAAGCAAGAGGCTGAATGTTTTTATCTTACATTGAGGGACAGTAGCTTGCTTATAAAGCACTCGTCTTATTTAGAGAGCGAACGAGTCGTTTGATACGGATCAGCGTTGATATCGATGCATGAAAAGCCCTCTTCTCAGACAAAGATTTTTAACGGGAATTGCTGATACCGTCTACAGCTTGTAGCAAGTTTTAGTCTTCACCGTACACGATGCAGGGATTGTCAATACCTTGACACACTTCGTTAATATGTCTGCTGTCATAACAATGGATGTGCACTAGGTGGAGAACGAGCTCGACTGTAAGTTGAAAAGTGATCAAGGTAATTAAATGTGGCGATGTGATGCTCCATGTCGAGCTGGGTGTAGTCGTGATCGCGCGCCAAATGCTAAATGATCGTTTGGGAGGTTCATATATCTGACGCTTTGATTCGCGATAAAAACTATCGGTTGTTCGCATTTTACCTCTTATGTGCTCAGTGATGTCACAGAACAATCGGTTCAATTGTCTTCTTTTTCGATAACGCTTCCATACAAATTCGCCATAACTCGAAAGTTTACCCGTTAGAGGGTTATTTCTTTATCCATGGATTCACTTCTCGCGCCGGCTTATCAGTTCTGCTTAAGACAAACGGTTTGCCCCAAAACTTCCTGTTTGGCAGGATTAAGTGAGGCTACATAAACATGATCAATGTAAACAAATACGATTCAGGGGATCTCTAAATGCCATTTAATGTCCAGTTGTGAAGCCGGAATTTCAGTTTGCATTAGCAACATAATATGTTTTGGGTTTCCAGTTAGCACCCATGAAGATCACAAACAATGTTTTCTTTGTAAAGTGTTTTATTAATCAATTCTTAACACATAAGTAGTTCGAAAAGATGAACCCTATTTTCAATGAAGTAGCTACGTATGGATGTAGTATCAGTTCAGAAAGAGGCTTTTTACGGCGATCACATAAATGGTTCAGCTGATGTTTGCATAACTAATGCCTGGGGCGACGCTGCTTATGTTTTCGAAATACTTAAAAGCCGATCTTATCATACAATTATTACCATATCTTAACAACCGTAGAAAATCATTATCGATTGACATCCATTGTCTGTCGTATACTTTAAAACATCAACTTGAACAATTGGCTGTAACAAATACAACAGACAGACATGTAAGTTGGCGTGATAAGGCATCCTAACACGCTGCAGGTTGTCGTTACTAATGGTGTGAGTAACCACTCAAAAGCAGTTTCCTGTTCTAAACACCGTTTTAATGGTCTCCCGTCACATTAACCTTTGATTACCAAGAGTATGTCACCGAACTGATAAATGTCCCTTTTACAATCTTAAATAACTCAAAATATGGTTTTGATTTGCTAGTTATAGGAGATAAACCTCAATGCATGGGTCCTACTTACTTATTTTGAGGTAAGAAAATAGAGAGGTACGGGGTTAATTCGAGTTCAGTAATTAATTGCTTATGTAACCTATGCTTATAGTGTACACCACTAATGCAAGCGATCAATATTGTTGACATGAACGACCCATGAATGTGTGGCCTATTGAACATGAGGCACAGGCTAGAGCATCAGAGGCCGTTATTATATAAGGCACACGGCTAGTGCCTCTCTTGCCCATGGAACACGAGACACACGTCTCGAGCCTCACAGGCCTGTGAATCACGAGGCACAAGTCTGGAGCCTCCCAGGCATTTGTTAAGAATGCAAAATGTCTGTAAACAATTATTAAATGTTCTCTTCTTCCCTGAAGTAGATGGCTGAGAAGCACAGATTTACTGGACGATTGAATTAGGATTAAGTCATTTACAGCTAAAAGTAACCGCAGCCAGAATATATCAAACCCACGAAGGAATCAAGTACTCAGCGTGTGCCTTCCTATGGTGTTGTGAGGCTAGGAAGCTCACAATATTAGCTCGGCTATTATTGTTTATAAGTAACACTGCGCTGCTTCTAAATCAACGCCTATGACTGTCAGCCTCATCAGCACAAAAAGCAATTGAACAGCGACACATTTTACTTTATCGTTTTTAGAATCGTATGATTTCAGATCGATTGGCGGTTGCGAAGTGTAATATGTTTCCAACGCAAAGGAAACGGACTCTGCTTTATAATCATCCATTTGCTCGGTTTCTGTCGGTGCTAAATATATATCTTTGCATGGAGAAGCTTATTAAGCAAGAAGCAAAATTGTATCTATTGGGAAAATATATGCTCGCCTTTATCAGAGAGAAGATAGAATTAGCGATGAAAGAGCTCAAGGTGGTGAAGTTCGTAAAACACAAGACGAAACCGAGAAAAAAGGAATTACGGCCGAGGCTATGAAGAAGGTATTGGTTATGGCGCAAGATGAGAAAGGTGCAGCACAAGTGCCAGGACTTTAGATGAAGCGATTTGAACTGTAGACATCACAAACTGACCACGATGGTCAGCCACGATTTGCTAGCATATATAACCGGACATGAATGATTATAACGGCAAAATCAAGTGATATTCCGTTGATGAAAAGCAAAAAGCTCCACATTGTGTTCGCTTTAAATATTCATAGGTTATTCATTCCACAGTTCGGTCGATAGTAACAATTATTGCTCAGAAATGTAATTTTTTTCTCGTTTGTCATCTTTCTGTAGCAAGATGTCCCACAACTGGATTATGATCAAATCCATAACATTAATTGGGTAGTTAATGGCGAATGAAAACAACTTAAAAAACATGTTATTTGCTACTGTCTTGACCTTTCGAGAACGACCTTTACAGGACCAGCAATATATGCACTGTGTAAAATAGACAACAATATTGTATGACCTGTTATAGGACAACAGGACCTAGCATAGAGGATGTATGGACAGTAATATAGCAACAGGACATAATGTGGATGCTGTATGGCATTTTATCAAACGGCAGGTCAGAGTGTGAAAGCTGTTCACAGATAGTGAGTCCATATGGGTTCCTTGCACGATATAAATCAAGCGGGCTATTGATTTGTGTACATATATGCTGCTCACAGTTGGAATGAATGTGCTCAAGTTACACTGCTTGAAACATAGAAACGGGTGGCGTTCTTATGACGACATTACTGTCCATTCAAACTAGCCAATCGTAACATCACGAACGTAGGAATGCGCACTCGTACATAGTATACAAGTTTTCATTTGGACTGACCTATGCTTGATGACCCTGTTTGCTTATGCGAGATAACCAGCCTGACAAATAACTAATCCAACCATTTCTCATTTTCATTATTTAACAGTGACAAGCTAATGCAGGCTGACGCAAATGTAATCCGACACATCAACAGCCATCACTGGATAATCCTGCTAAAAGACGCCACTTCACTCTCTGGGTATAATCTGCACCCAAAAAGACTGAAATATACGTTGATGGAATTACAAAATGCTGCCTGAGAAAGCTTTATATCATAAGAGCCTAGTTCTTGTTGAGCAGTGTGAATACTGATATAGCATCTTTCCGTCAATCAATCAATGTTTGCTGCTGCCATGCATGTATATTTTACAATTATTTTCCTATTATATACCACAAAAAAGTGAATGCTCCCAAATTACAACACAAAGTTGTTTGTTCCAACATTTTCAACTTTTGCAGTTGTAGCAAGCCATTGACTCCCATAAATGATTTGCATGGATGGTGTATTAAATGCACATGTCTGCCTGTCTGCAAAGTGTTATAGTACGTTGTCACATAAGTTGTCAACTTACAGGTCTATGCGAGGGATAACGTTAAACCTAACTTAAACTGCTCGTTTGAGGTAAAAAAAACCCGAAAATATAAATTTAAGCTCATTCTGTATATTTGTGTGGTCTACTAGCCCTTCACTTTGACCATTACAGGAAAAGATATTTGTTAGAAACGTAATGCCACTGCCTGTTTCTCATTGTACTGAAAATTTATCCTCATCGACTTGTGCGACAGGACTCGCAATAATTATACAGAGCCTACCATTTCCCTTTTAATGCATCTACTAGAAAGGACAAAGCTTAATGTAAGATAAATCCCACCCACGCATCATTTCGCGACCTGCAGTGCTTTAAGAAGGATTAGATCTTTAAAATCAAAACTTGGTTGCCAGCTTTCACATTCACCTCTCGCGAAATATTCATCGCCCTTGTCGATCCTATTACGTGTAAGGTTGTGCCCTTCGTCTTCATTACATGCTTCAGTAACAGGGCACATGGTTCCTAGATGAGGTTTGTAGCGGCGTCTACGAGTTCAGAGCCAATCAGTCATGGCACCTCAGGCGAGACCTAACCAGTATTGGATATAATAATTGACATCGATCGCGATCGCCCATGAATGTGTAAAATCGGTGCTGCCAAATGCAAATATAGTTATAGCAGTTTTTCTCCTCGCTTATCCAGACCTCTTAACCTGTCAACAATGTTAAAGTGCTTATGTTTGCATACAAGTTTCTAATTAGCATTATGAGGTGTGGTTAGTAATCGGAAGGGTTTTGTAATGGCAAAGAAACCTCCGCAACTAACCATTCAACTAAAAGAAAGCGGGGACCAATCACCTGGTCTAAGTGGATGCTGTTGTGAACGGCTTGACCAAGCGACATATTGCAATGGGGAATGTTTAAGAATTTGTTGTATATATACAGGAGCTTAAATATGAAGCAGTATTTGGTTTCACATTTGTATTCCTCCATCATGACAAAAGCTTTGAATATTCATGAAGCAAGCTTGCAATTAAACAAAACATTGTAAATAACTGTGGTAAGGCTTATTTGCATGCAAGTGACATGTCTGTAGTTAGTTCTGTGATTCATCACAAAAACGTGTACGTCATTTACTCCGAGAGAAACACTCCATTAGTATCCTTTGCACGCCCTATTTCCTTTCGTGAGGGTCATATTGAATATTGTATAGAATAGTGTAGAAAGCCTTCTTCGTCGTATCTTCATTAAGAGTTAGCTTTTAAATGGATTCCACATGTCACGAGCCGTTCGTCTTCATTTTGCCGAAAATTTCATTTTACCAGTAATTATTAAGTATTGAATACTGTAAGCAATTTCATATTTGTGTAATGCACCACTTAGCACTTCAATATAGCAATCGGGCGAATCGTAATTGGTAATCGTGACTGTATATGCCGGGGTTCACGTGGTATACCTGAGATGACATAATTGTTATCAGTGGCTTCATTGCTGTGTAAGACAAGCGCATAACGTACATATACATCTCCCCAAAGTCAATAGTAATAGCGGTGGGTCGAAACAACCCCAGTCAGACATGACGCTGATGAGTCACAAGAAGGTTCACAGTGGTCTGGGCTGACATGCTATATAGATTACACCCGGCATTATCTCTAACCAATTAATTAGGCGTGGGTAACGTGCTCCAACGCAGTTCAGCCAAATATATATGAGGCTCATCACATTCCAAACATGACAAACTGAGCATTTATTTGACAATTTCATGAAGCCAAATTTAGAAGGATTGGTATATTTGAGGCATTTATTTTTGTGTGATGTGCAAAGTTGTTGAATGAAGACATATTTAGCGCCAAACAAGTATCATATTTAAAAGAATGTCGAATTTAACTTCGTCGAAAAAAAGCATCTATGTATCAACAGTAATTTTTGCTAGTTGTATCTCTAGTATATTCATCACTGATACGTCAATCGGCTCCGCCGGAGTGTATTTGCTTCTGCACGTAAACTTTGTGATTTGAGAACAATGATAAGCTGCAGGGAGATGGCAATGTCGCCGACTGATACGGTAACACCCACCTTTGTTCATTGTTTCTTCTCTTTAATGATTAATTCTGTTGTGCCACAAATATTTCCGACTGAGCATACGCGCTTTTTCAAACATTCATTCTTACAGAGCATACGTGATATGTAGAACGTTAGAATTTTAAATAAATACAACTTTAAAATAAAGCTTATAAATAACTGGGCGGGTGACTGACAAAGTGACGATCGTATACAGCAACAATCAAAGCCTGACTGTCTTCACGATTCGCAAGGATGTATTATATGTCTCTCATTAATATCAGCGTACTATCTGATTGAACTAAGGAATATATGATTTCACCATATAATACCCCACATAATTGTCAGATATAATGCGTTGTCTTTGTGCCCTCAAGTGGTATGCTTACGTGAGGTTCATCCGAAAAAGGTGATACTGCCAATATTAAATGCCTTCCTGCCAGATGCAACCCAGCAAACAGCCATTGCTATGAGCTTGCGACAAAACGTCCCAAATTAGATGAACCGAAATGGAAACTTTACCATTAAATGGTGGAAAAAACAATTAATACAGTTTTTGAAAAGCGTCATTACTTGAGATGTCTAAGGGAAAGAATGCTTTAGATTACCCCTATCCAGGGAGGAAAGACACTGCCCCCTTCGATAATCACTTTTACGCTGAGCTGGGACATGAGATAAATCTCCGCCCCAAGAGCCTCTTTTAGCGCTTCGCTAGAGCATGAAATAAATCACACTGTGCTCTACAACCGTCTGTAATGGAAAGCCATGCTGTACAGGATGGCATATTACACCTTGAAGGTGAACCAAATCAGGAGGTTCATTGCGGAAGGCACTTTAAGTGACCAATGCGAAAACCAACAATATGTCTTGTAAAGACATGTAGGAGGAATTTGCTAATGTCATCAATTTATACACTTTTGTCTTTTTTAGAATATGCTATCATCCGTGACTTTCAATCGTTGGCAGTGTGGTAGCTATTTCTAAGAACAGAGCAATGAATTTGATCAAATAAGTGGTCAATTTAAAATTATATTTCAAAGACAATAGGCTATGTAATCGATGAAGCTTATATCTTTCATTTACAGACTGTTTGTAGTCTGTACTCACGGACTTTTAGTGTCGATTTGAACAACGTCGTCTGCTGATAAGTATATATTTATACAAGACATATATTATTGAATACGTTAGGCAGTTCAGTATGGCGGAAGACGTAAACTTGATGCAATAATATATTTATCAGTGCTGAAGCAGAACGTTTATGAAATCATATTGACGGGGTAGCCTCGGAAGTGTCAATCCATACCAGACTTCCAAAGTAAGCCCTTTCGTCATCAACGAGGGTGAACTCACCCTAAGCATCAATTGTCGGGGTTAAAGGGGCCCATATTTGCCAGAGCCATTTGGGCCTACGCCCTCTAGTGCACCAAATGGGACTTTCTGGGGTCAAAAAGAGTGTTTGTGTTCTGATTGTATAAACACTCTCTCCAGGTACAAATAGGCCTCTCATCATAGGCTTGTTTATATCCGGTTCAGTTAGCACACCATACCCGAGCATTAACTATGATATCACTGAAAATATCTTGAGAAATTGAGAAACACCCCCTCTCCCCCCCCCCCACAATTAGTTAGTCAACGTTATATCAGTAATTGAGATCACTTTTTGTAGTATTAAGACAGCTGCATGTTGTTTTAGATGCGACCGTACAATCGTCATTGTTCCAGTGAGTTAAAAATGTCAACCTTTCTATTGGTACATAAATGATGCGTTTTTTGAGTTCTTGTGGGCAATTGTGTGAAAGTTTTATTCAGCTTCTGATTGCTACGTCGTTTATAGTCCCTTCATGCGAATGGGAACACTAAATCATCGATAATTAATCGATTGCAGTACACTGAAAGCAGCTTCAAAACTTCGTTTGCAAAATTATTCCAATAAATAGCGAAATGCACCAGTCACTGTGCATGCACAATAATGCCATTTTCTGGTATCATTGCTCAAATCCGCCCGATTTCAGCCTCGGATTTAATTTGGGCCTACCATGTGCCATATTTAGGTTACAATTCATGTCCCACCATAAAATAAGAAATCAAACTTTACAAAGGTCCATACAAAAGTTGGTGCTTTATATATCATTACTTGCTCCGTAGTAGAGAATCGATCTAGAAATAAACATTGATATTTCATTGTGTCATTAAGTGCATTCGTTGTATATATTGATCAGACAAAGACGCAATCACCTGGGTAGCACAGTCTTTGGTGACGGACTACTGGTTGTACCGATGAAGCATTGCATCCATGAACCACTTTTATTTTCCTATTCTAAAAGTAAACGGATCATGATGCGATTGATGAAGTGAATAATTGTCTTACTTTCTGTATCTTACGAGTGTAGCCATGAGGTGGTTCGAGAACCACAAGTTGACCAGGTAGTCGACTCACTCAGCCAGCAATAAATAGGATTCAACGATCAACGATAATGTCAGAACTGCCTCCCACTGCATCTGATCGTATTATGACATCTTATTGGTATGCATTTTCGATCCTGATCAGGGACCATTCTGCGTTTGATTCAATCAAATCATAGATTGATTGCTTACCCTGATCTCCTACAGGCTTGCTTTTTCAGAGTGTTTTTATGATTCAAGAGGTTAACAAAATAATATATTGGATGCATTATATCTGTTTATTGCGTTGTGTTTTAGTAAAACCGATCGTAAATTGCTACATATAGCTCGTGCGTAGCTATTATGTACGTTTTAGCAGAACCTAAACAAAATATCACCCACAATCACATGCTCTTGGGCTTGAATGAAGCTTACGTTTGATGCAACAGAATGCTCATAGATCATAGAATGAAATGAGCTTATGTATAGTCGCCCTTGGCGTGCCATCAAGCTGGGCAGCTGGGCGTCGTTTCAGGTGCATTGTATGCATAAAACGTATGGCAATAATGCTAAACTTAAAGGGCATGAGCTAACATTGTTATTTCATCTTAGCTCACAGTATTCAAATAAGAGCACTTTTCCTTTTAAGCACAACCCGTTTATATTGTGTTTCACAGAGAGGCAGTATTACTTCTAATATAAACCGTCAGGCCCTGTTTAACTGATGCATGAAATTGATCAGGCTGCCCTCCTGAGCCAATATGAGTGAATAGTTGGAAAGGACAGGGTAATGAATTATTTATTCACGAGATAACCAGCTAACAAGCCTTACAATAATGGCAAATTGACAAAGAACTTGCCTCAAACCCTAGGTGGACTTTCTTGTCAAGGAACGACGTAGACAAATAATAAACAGCCTTACATCTGCTTGAGAAAACATAACTGATGGAATGAGATACGAATGTAAAGAGTATAAGGCAGGTAAAGTAAAATATATATTGTGTTCGTATTTATACATCAATACATAGACTTTACAATTCCCCGTAGCTGAGTAATTGGCACTAGTTGCCCTGACACGGATATCCTGTCGCATTCTATGACGAGGAACTCACCCTTTTAAGCCAGGTGTCTTTTCAAGCAAAGTCTAAGAAAGGATAATGAAAGAAAATGTGCAGTACCACATCTGATTAAAGCAGCATCAAGACACACATAGCTCGACTGACACGGCGACCACGACAGAGTGTCATACCCAGATGGATTGCAGGCAATAAAATGAATCACCAATTGATGCTTTCCTCTAAAACCAGCCTCGAACTGCACCTGATCATGTTCTAGTATCTTATTGGTATTCATTGCCGGTCGTGATCAGAGATTGCTTTTCCTGATTGCCTAAAGGCAGCCACCTGTTATTGAGCGCTACGGCAGGCATTTGTGTTTGCATAAATAATATTACTGACGTTTACAATGCAAGATTAACCAATCGATCTGCTGTCGGTGTTGTGTTACAGTTGAATCGACTGAAACACGCCTCATGTCGGTTCTAGAACGGCTCGTGATAGCTGGTATTAAAGGAACCTTCCTTGACAAGATATCTAGCGCCTAGGTCTATGATTGCGGCTTCTGTTACCGTACCGTAAGCACCTACATCATCTACTCGGTCGCAAGGCTCGTCTGGTTACACGAAAGCAAAATTCGATATTTTCAGAATGATTAGAGAATGTTGGATCAATAATGTGGCTACAATGCTGCTTTATGCGAAAATATTCTAGTTACACTGTATTTTATACTTTATTTTTTCTCACTTTATTATGATTGACAGTATTTTACCATTATGCACGTAATAACTGTTGAGATAATAATGAAGGCACTATAATGTACATGCGAAATCTATTACGCAAATTTAGTCTTCCAATCCATGTACTCATGTTTTTTAGTCAGATCTTGCTCAGTTCGAGCAGCGCATAGATGACGTGTCAGTTACGGGCGTTTCTTGTATGGATGACTTGGATTTGATCTCAGGAAAACATTATGGTGGTTGTGAATTAACACACAAAAAGTCGTTCAAATTAACTATTTCCAAAAATGATCGTGTAAATAATAGAAGATGTCATGATTGTATTTTAACCCCGCCCCATAGGATTATTTATTTGTGTATGCCATGTGATCGTAATCAATGATCAGCCCGGAATCTAATGTCAATCTCTACCTATAGAGTATGTCGAACTGCTGGCCCACGTCAACTCAGTTATAACGTCTGGCTCAATTCCCAACATACTGCTGCCCAGACGATATTGTGCGAGCAGCAATGATTAACCCCATGTGACTTGTTAGATAATAACTCGGCAGATTTTACTTATGAGAGTGTCAACATAAGATCAACATTACATCATTTTGTCGGTACCCGGAAGTCTTATTTCATTAATGTCAAAGTACCATTGTCTTCATGAAGGTGAAAATGTATCCGATCACAGCCCTGTACTGAGTTAGTGATGAGCCATTATCACCATAAGACCCAAATGAACAGAATGTGATGTCAGCCATACTGATTGCTATAAACGCTAAATAAGATTGAGGATTAAATTGAGATTAAATTGTTATTTTTGCTGCTGAATGTCGCATTCACATGTACTGATTGCAATGACCATAGTAGAGATATTGATAATTTCTATCATAAAATCGTGAACGCATGTGTCACAGTAGCTATCAAGTGTATTCCTGCGAATGGGAAACGTAAACACCGGATTGGCTGGGGTGAACATATCAATCAACTAAAATAAACATCCATATTTAGGTGTCGACTCTGGGTGGAGAATGAGTGTCCTACTACTGGCGTTCTTAAGGACATCAAGAGTAAAGCAAAGCGGGATTATAAAAGAGCGCTTTATTTATTTGGTCTAATTAACAGAAGGGTATAAGTTCAATTGGGTACTAATAAAACACTAGCCCGACTGAGTCGTAGACAAAAGTTCTTAAACCCTGCAAGAAACAAGACAATCTTGTTTCACCACAGGCAGCGGCTATTTGTTATTAACCTATGGTTTCGTCTGTCGTGTTTATGGCGGATGAGTTGCTAGATTCCGAATGGTGACAGGATAAGTAGAGGCCATAAAATCATGTTCAGCATGAGAGATAATATGATCTATGCACTATTTCTAGGTTATTTTATATTGAGTCAAAAAGCCTCAATGAGACTTTGCGTAAGTAGGCGATGTGCACTGTGTGTTGCCCTTAAGCGACCATTAAGATCGCAAGCGTTTCTTTTAATAGACCACACACAGAACATCAATGGAATGGTCAATCGAACGTTATTGCTAATGAGGACGCCAAGCCTGTATCTAGTGTCGGTTTTGATAGAGAATTTGTTTCACCAGCGCGGTAATGGTAGAGCTAGCGATGTTTAATGTATAATAGCATAAATCATATTGTAAATTTCAAGGTACTACAATATAAGGTCATAGTCATGCGATATAATTTTTCCATTGTACTCTCTCTCTCTCTCTCTCTTAGATCCTGGACAGAAAATCTCCCCATAACGATAAGATGCATTATAATATGGGTAACGTATTGAAGGATGGCGGGAATACAGAGGAAGCGAGGCATCACTACTGCCAGGCGATCAGGTAAGTTGCAATCAGTTGACTAGCAGTATTTGTATACTCACAATGAATGCGGCTGCACCTATGGAATGAGATTAAAATAGCCTTCAACTATTTTATACAATTTGGGGCTTTTGGTCATGAGAGAAATCATGCCACAGAAAGTACATAGAAAGCATCCAAAACAATAGAGATATATAACCGTACAATCATGGTTACATAACAGGCTGTGGCTATCGTATGCTAGTGGCTATAACAAGATGGGTTCCCAAATAACATCACGTGATAAGGCACCCACAGTCGCTTTTAGTCGCGCTGTGCCACAAAAACGTTCTGTATGATGTCGGGATAATGTGTCCTTGTTAAGCTTAGCATTCAGATGAAAGACAATTTCATAAGCAAACATCGAAACGATATGACAATGTGATAAAGCTTGAATCGTGGGGTTAAAGCTGGCAAGTTAATGCCAAAGCTAGTATGCTGGTCATATAGCTAGCGTGTTGCAGAATGTCAGGAAAGAAGTCAGGTGCATTACTTGGTGTAATGCATTTTGAGGCCGCTTTGATTTTCATCCGGGGTACACTAGCTTCATGTTACATTTTCACATCTGTACTACAGACTAGGTGACAAGATACCTCTGCAAGATGCAGTCAGATATATGGGCCTGACATGCCAATACGCTTTATTAGCAAGGTGCAAGATTTGTCATCAATCAATTAATTACATTGCTCTCTGTGCATTATATCTTACGAATATCCGCATTGCAAAAACAAAGTTAATACCTTATGGCGCCTAAGAGATGACTGTATTTTAATGGCATCAACAGAACAAAGATGACGCTCATCCTTCTCTCATTTGGTTCTGGATGCTCTCAAAAGCAACACCTCAACAGGCCTATTCACCATTGGCTGCTCGAGGGAATGATGAACGTCCATTCAAAACACCACCTCCCCGACCCCCACGCAAGTGCTGTACATGAATTATGATACATCCTAATGCCTAGTTAACAAATGGTTCCGAGCGAGCAGCACCCATATCGAGAGCTAATACCCAATCAATTGTTTCTATCTAATGTAGTTATTCGTGCCATTTGAATAACATGACAGCCATTTGATCTTTCATGCTTACCACCCAAAGGGGCATGCCTCACAGAGGAAAGCTTTATCAAAGTATGCTATGCCGCACAAGTAAGCTCCGAATAAATCAGATCACCCCAAACAGGTAAGGCCATATCAGAGCATATCACTCTGATAACGCACGAGGGCCCACAAAGCTGTGCTTGTAAAATACAGGCATCCCACGCAGGAAGTTTGTTATTAAGCATGACACCCGACACAGGCCAGCTCATAGTAACTCATGACGCCCAACATAGGTGAGCTCATAATTACTCATGATACCCGACTCAGGTCAGCTCATAGTAACACATGACACCCGACAGAGGTAAGGTCATAATTATATAATTAATTGTTTTTAACTCGGTCACTCAAGGATTAAAACTGATGTTCGATTTATAACCCACCGATGAGTTGCATGAAATGTTACCAAGCATATATGCATCTCTCACGAGAGGGAGGTTTGGTGATAAAAGAAGCATCCCAGACCAATCAGAGTATGGACACAGTGAATGTCACGTAGAAGGTCACGTGATGATGGATTGTTGCATTGGGCTATTGTTGTCATGTACAATTCGTTTACAGTGCAATGAATGATCACGTTCCATATTCATTGTTTTATTGAACTGCTTTGTTAAACTGGCGCCACTGCCTACGTGTTCATGCTGCTGCTCGCGATATCTATTCGAGAACACAGGACTTGTGCCGTGGAGCTTATTTAATATTCATCGTTTTCCAGGCATAATATGAGTTTCGGGATTGTGACGCACGGTGTCGCGATGCAGCGTCAATATGTAATTTTTGATAAGGACACGCTATACCCTTCACATTCATGTCTGCATATGCCATTGTGGCCCCGCAAGATTTACCAGAAGTCTGCGTACTGATCTTTCAACCCGCCATGATCTCGATGAAGTTCAATGAAACAAGTAATGATATGTAATAATCTGTAGACAAGCAAGACGCTATGCTGCCAATCGATTTCACTATATAATCACACTATGTTAAAGCTTAACGAAATGATCGATACATTTACATTTTGATAGTATAAGCACAATTTAACCTGACAAGATCTTGAAGTGTATTAGGTCCATGTCAACATCGACGTTCCTGGTAGTCGAAAACAAAACTACATTTCTCAATTGTGCTTTATGTTCCCTAGTCAGCTTTATCAGATTTATCATGAGCGAGTACGACAGTTATTTATAAAACTGCCTGACCTTTGTCCTGGTCACAAGCGTACATGAGCACATCCCACCTCTGCGAACCGCATATAGAGACTTTGCTATCAGTCCAACTCACACCTTATACAACATAGCGTATGTAATGCGTTCCAGCCACATAGTAATATCTCGTTAGTGAATTGAAACGGTCTCAGAAGCCTTTTTCTACCTGCGTTGTATGCTCCCGCCAAACGAGTTTTCTTTCAAACATAGGCTACGATGTTATATGATGCTAGCGTTGTGAGTAAGCTGCAGATACATCGCCCTGGTAAATGAGGCAGCATAGTGGACCATGGAACGTCGAATTGTAATATAACCAATCCATACCTTTCGTCGTTTTTTTTCAAAATACATTTTGCAGTTTGGAGGAAAAAGGTCCCCCAACCGTGATTGCTCGCCCATTAGTGCTTGCGAGAGAAGAGCAACCCAACATTTGTCCTGCGGGTGGGTGAGCGGCGTATTATATTACCCTGAGTGGTTTTAAGTCGTTCAATCAATGTCATTATGACATCCGCGAGAACCCCACCCCATCTCATGTAACATTTTAGGAGGTATGTTACCGCATTACAAGCATTGATTACCAGCAGCATAGCTCGTCCACTCCCAATTGCCAGTTGCATACGGTAAATGGTATTACCATCTGTGACTCAGCTTTGAAAACCTATGCCCTCACATGCTTGGAGCTTTAAACAATGATGCATGAATAAACTGCCCAGGGTAAGCGACCTGAATCATCCCCCTTCGTCTGCAGCGATTGGTAGCAGTGGGGTGATTAATGATTACATTATATTTATCTCTCGTATCTCATGACACGTAGGTCAACCACTGCACACTTATTTTGTTTTTTAATAAGTCATGATACTGCAGGTCCCTCTCTTTTCCCCAACTCATTCAAAGCAAAATTTACCCAACAATGAGGATAGCACGATAATCTTGTGCAAAACAATGTTCAGCAGCGAGCAACAAATCACTTACGCTAATTGACATCAATCAACCGACTAACGGTATGGATGCTGGGTTGTCGACAGCCAGGATGAAGGTGCAGTGCATCTAACAATATTGAACAGCAACGGCGACGACAACATTGAAATAAAATAGGCGCCCCATGTGATGTTGTATTTGGTTAAATGTCAGATAGTCTTCTCTCCTCAATGCGTATAACTGCTAACAAGCGAAAACGAAGACCGAAACTTTGCTGATGCATATCAAACACACATTCCTATGTGAGTGTATCATATTGTCCTGCCTTGTTTGGCTGATATATTGTTGGCATTAATTAGTTTGATTCCCAAATGTAAATTGACCACGCAGTAGGTCTTGCCCTGTCCTCCTATTATTAGCAGATCAACTGTAATTAAACAGCACACCTGTGTGTTTTACAGGTAATCACCACTTCAGATTGACTCTCTCCTGTGTGTGCCTGTGTTAAACTTGTGATTCTAAGTCTCACTAATAATGACATTCATGCCCATAAGACTACTCACCAGAGACAATTTCATCTACCCATTGAACGCATACAATGTTGAAGCTCCAAGCACTTTAAGAGGATGGCTGTGTCTTTGAATATGTTTTCATGCAACAATGTCTCCGGGTTCGGGAGCTCTACTTGCGGGATATGGTAACGGGGCTTTGCAGACGGCTACCAGACAGGTTGCCAGCTTTACCCGATATTATACACGTGCTTGCTTGGAGGCTCAGCTGTATGCGGTGACAGTGGTAATATAACCAACACCGATTTGGTACGCAGACAAAAGAAATGCTCTCATTTACCCTGAAGTAAACAAATCCAATACGTTGGGGTACTTGTTATAAACGAGTAAATAACAAGATCGTCTGTTGTGTTTCATTTACTCTCGCAAAGTGTCGAACGCAGTCCGGCGACTGCAATTCGTTTTTTCAGAAGGCAATTGGTTACAAGGTGAGGATTTAATTATCAATTGCCAATTCATTCACCGCATTATGATTTATTCGTGGATCAAGAGACCATGTCGGCATCATAGCTAATTGATAGTGAAAGTTAGGGTTACAATAATTAGCTCAGGAGATCCACCAATAGCTACGCGCCATATCGGAGTTGTGCAGGCAATGACGACGATGACAGCATTAACCCGACAAATCGAGAGACTTTTATTTTTGCCTTAAATTCGATCATTACTCTCTGATCATATATCCAACGTAAACGTGTTACGGAGAGACAATCACCACCAACGAGATTTGAGGTGACGTCATCAAGGCATGAATGTCACTGGTTGGACCTATATGGCCATAACATATTAGGCTTAGTCTTTTAAATAAACCTATTAGGACCGGATGACCGTGACAGAGTAGCTTTTCAACGGTTATTACTCTAAGAAAGCTACCGCGTTGCGCCTGTATATAACATTACAAAGGTAGGTCACAGAACGCTGAATCACATAATAACAATAAACTTCTTCAACTCTATAATGTGTACAACATTAAGCGTGTACCATTTAATTTTACATAATGATTATTTATATGGAGTTTACTTCAACAATTTGTCTATCAGAGTGTTTCGGGATATTATTCTCATTATGCTTGGTAGTCAGCAACATCGGGTACATCCATGCCTCGTAACCACAGAGAGTCACCTACGAACTCGGCATGGGTATATAGGGTTAAGAAATAAAGGTCTGTTCTGTCCGTCAGGCTAATCGGAATCAGTCACCGGACTACAACATCGACAACAGTAATTTAGCAGCGGCATAACTTAAGACCTGATTGATGTAGTTCCTTTCCATTTTGCATTTATTCAAGATAACAAGATTGAGTAGCGTATGAATCATCAATTTAAGACATTGACAGAAGCTGCTGTACATTTGCTCGTGGCACCAAGAGTAGCTCTCGCCCTATAATGTAGTTCCGTTGTCGTCCTACTTCTCGCTGATGATGCTTAGTCAATCATTTTTTGCCTCTTCTGCTTATGTCAAGGACATCCTTAGTGTTGAATTGGTTTACGGAAACGAATATGCTGGCCAGTGGGAAAACCGCTAAGATGTCAAAAATGATTAATTAAACGCCATTAAAGGTTGTCCTCGAGTTGTCAGACACTAATTTAAACGTACATATCCAACCTTTCATGCCAATATATATCAACCGGAGTTGTACTAAGATAACCGAGTAGCGTATGTCCTCCTGACAAATGTAATGAAGCTTGCCCGTACGAATGCAATATATTGCTGAAACAGGATATAAACCGTAAGATATATTTCGTGGTTTATTGTCTCTGGTGGCGCTGTGTTACGGTCTAGTTGATTAAGTGTTGTTAATACTGACCGATGGGTTCTAATGTTTGCATTAGCCTCTGTTATTATTAAAGCTTGCCGGAAATAGGCAACTGCCGTTAACATAACTTGTCTGGTATTTACGATTATATAACGGATATTGGTATGATGTTTAACACATTACCAAATTGTTGGACATTATTCAGTTCTTTTGCATGGATAAATGCGCCTCTGTCGACACATAATATGTGGTATTGAGATTGTTACAATGTTCTGTATTGAAATAAAATCCCATCCATACGCCGTCGTATGAGCTCAATGGTAATCAATCCCGTATCCATGGTTTACACCAATGTGCAGCGTTTTGGTGAATATACAGAAGGCATCACCTGATTGGACTTATGCTCTCAATCAGTGTCGCTTCTGCTTGCGATCCACAGGTTAAATCGCCTCACTGAGTTTTACTTACTTTAAGCAGACGAGGACAACGATACCGAGTGATATAAATAAACCGCTCATTACATCCCTCAATGCATTGTACTCGTCAACTAATATTGTGCTTTGTGCGCAGAATCAAGTCAGCGATTGGACAATCTTCTCCACACAATGCCGTGCCGCACACTGGAATGTAAAGTCAAATATGTTAACTTGTTATACTGACCATCAGCCGAATCATATAACTCCTGTCAGTATTCTGACAATGAGCCGGCTCATGTCACTCCTGTCATTTATATTGGCTATAAGCCGGCTCATATAACTCCCGTCATTAAAAATGACAATGAGCCGGGTCTTATAACTCTCGTCATTATACTGACAATAAGCCAGCTCATGTAACTTCCGTCACTATACTGACCATTAACCGGCTCATGTAACTCGTGTCAGTATGCTGGCTATTAGCCGGCCCATGTCACTCCTGTTAGTTATACTGGCTATTAGCCGGCTCATATAACTCCTTTCATTAGACTGACAATGAGCCGGCTCTTATAACATCCGTCAATATACTGACAATAACCTAGCTCATGGAACTTCCGTCACTATACTGACTATTAACCGGCTCATGTAACTCCTGTTAGTATACTGAATATTAGCCAGCCCATGTCACTCCTGTCTGTATACTGGCTATTAGCCGGCTCATATAACTCCCGTCGTTCATTATACTGACCATTAACTGGCTCACGTAACTCCTGTGAGTATACTGACCATAAGTCTGCTCATATAACATCCGCCGCCATATTATCACCATGCTTAAATGGGCCTTCATAAAACGTGATTCGTGCGTTAAGAGACACTTAATGAAGAAGTTCCTGCATTGCGACAGTCTTCTTACAGAATAACTGTGTGGCGTAACTTGTTGTTAGAATGGTTAAGTTATACATGTACATACAGTGACCTTACTCTCGCGCATAGGACAGAATAGTTATCAATTCCAGAGCCTCAAGTTAACACTAATTGGACGTTAGTAAAATGTGTTAATATGTCACAAGGATTATATGATTAATTGCTCGAACAATTCAAAGTATGGGAGCCAACGAAAATCTAACCAAGTGCCTAAAACACATTGTGAATCAATGGGACTAAACTTGGGGGTTTGAAGGTTATTTCCCTTGCAAGTCCATTTAGGTTGCGACGCAGATAATGGCTATTCATTGGCAAAATGATAGCGTGCCATTCATAATTTCATGGCTTGGGTGATCAATCCGACAAATTGCACCCCAGTATTGCATTAACTATAATAACGACGCCTTCAGCTTCGGGGAAAGCGTCTTGTTCCGTCCTTGGCTACTAATCAAATGAACGGTAGATATTAGTTCAAATGAGACGCTTGGGCAGACACTTACATGTACGGAGGTTGAATGCAGTCTTGTCTGAAAACTCCTGCAATGTTATCTACGTTAATAGTTATCTTATTCCTCCAACATATTATATTCAACTTGCCATATATCAGCATTTATGTTTCTGAATTCGGAATTCGACAGTGTTGTAAAGACGGATTGAATGAACGATATCCCATTTTACTCTTCTTTATGAATTGATCACAGTCCTTTTAATCATACATTGCCACGGAGTATCAACTCATCGATCTTACTGATGTCCAGAGACCTGAAACGTGGATAAATTCGGCAGGATGAGCAAAAGCTTTCGCGGATACAACCCAATACGTGACAATTTTGTATGATGATACATTGGCTTCATCGTAGCAGTATCTCATTCCTGATAATAGGCAATTCCAAAATCCCTTACATCAACCCCCAATCGGTTGGTATATTGCAACACATCTATTCTTAATGCTGCAGCAAGGCAGCCCAAGACAACATTTTCCACAGCACATTTTGAGTAATAACTATAACGTGAAAGAGATGAGGTCGCGTTTACTTACGAGACAGCACACTGCTGCTGATATAGTCTTGACAAATTAATGAGTCGCTTAGAAAGTATTCGACTCCTGCGCTTGTTCATAACTGATCAAATTAGATCCAGGACCTCGCTGGTCTGCAACAAGATCACCTTATTTAAACATGAAATTGCCAAGCGGTGCCTCGTTGCCAAGAACACCTCCACCATGTGACCAATAGATACCTGATCATGATATTTGATATTAACGTGGTGTCATCTTAACCCCAAGCGACAAGTAAATATGCGATAAAACGTGTCTTCTATGTGAAGTGCCTGCTCATTAATGAAACAATTGCCCCACATTCAGCTTTGAAATATTTATATGGTGACTGCATCTAAATATCATTTTTGATAATCATTATCCGCCTATATTAAATGCTTCAATTCCAGAAGAAGTGAATATGTATTTGACAGAACTCGCTAGTGCAGATGTGTTCCTCGTATATAGAGTGTAAAGGGTAAACTACCGTTGACCACTCTTATTTAAGGGGCCATGTGATGAAGCTTAAATCCAATGTTGTTGGCTACACGTGCGATGAATTCTGGGTTTTAGGATTTGATTTCGTCGCACTATTTGTGAAGGGTTTGACTTAAAGATCCGATGGTTTTATCTGATTGTGCTGAGCCAATGCCGCTTGCAACTTCCGGTGATATTGTGTCTTAGAACATTTCATCCGATCGGGATATAGCATATTAATTGTATCGAATGAAAACACGTGTAAAGTTTGATTCGTATGGCTTCCCTCTATACTGGGATTAACACGCATATTATAATAAGTGCCTCTCTATTGGCAGGGTGTTTACAGTCACACCACCGTTGTCATCACCAATCATACTCTTACCGTGTAAGGGAAATGTCTGGTTGTATATCCAATATGAGGTAAATAGTTAATTATATATTATTCGCATGAGCAATTTATGAACGTATAACTTGCTACGAGTAAATGATCACTTAATATGCAGAAATATGCCAGTAAATCGTCACCTGATATTAAGTGCTCTTAAAGTATATAACACGGCGTGATAATTATCGCCCTTTCGCCTATAGTCACACATAAGGCTGCCTGGTAAATTGCTTCCCATAGACTTCCCAGATTTCAGTGCGTCATCGTATTGGCAGACGTCGACGGTCACGTTGAGAGACTTCCCAGACCATACAAAGCGTCTAATTCACTTGAATTATTGTCTCGTTCGACCTACTCAGGTCCCATTATTCATTTGCTCTTTCAGTGATTTGCTGTAACACGATGCACTCAATCAGGTGTGTTCATGTACAAGATTGGAGATCCATTTAATTGATTGGGTAAGCTATCAATCTCCATATTGTAACAAGAAGGAATGAATTACAAATATATCTCAATACCTGTAATATAGCATCAGGGGTCGAGGAAGCACCTGGGCGTCGCGACATCGTTCATCCTTCATTAGCCAACCAATCGAGACCCACGCATTATGCAAATGTTAACTGATCACAAGGTCAATTAATCTCAAAACAAGGGATAGCAGCATTAGTTCTTAGAAAAGGAAAAACTCGGAAAGAGCACTTGCTCAGTCTCCATTAAACAAAAGGCATGATCCACAACTCGTGAGCAATTGTCTTTTACATACCCGTTTTATGGGTTGACTCTGCCATTAACCTGACGCGAGCAGGTGAACGTGTGCAAAACATTACTGAAACTATGCTGGTCAAAAAGCTGCAGGCGATTTATTGCAGATTGCAACTAGAGATTGATGACGTGCAACGAAAATGCCAATTCCATGGTGTTGAATGCGAAGCATATCTTTTCAGAATTCTCTCTCCAACAGTGGGTGCATATTTATAGTAAAATCCAAATAGGTAATTATGACTCAAAATACAATATGTCGTAATGTGTATGCAGCAATTAGCTGGCTTATTCAAGGATAATTAAATTACTTAAAATGCGTATTCGTCAACCGTGTCCCCATCCCAAGAACACATAACATAAATATCAGATTGATAACAATTTAGATCCTAACGAGCGTCAGTGGTCTTGAGTTTTAAACTAATTCGTTAGCGTCAAACCTTTTGCCTTCTTTGCAAGGTCAGATAACAACCTGCTGGGCTTTGATATACCGCCTCTATGAGTTGATTTAAAATACTAAGCGTGTTATGTAGCAGTCGGATCCCATATTTACCACTAGTGAAAGTAAATCAGGCATAGATTACGTCAAATTAGGCCATTTCGCCGTCGAAAGAACAATTTACTGACATTGAATCGGTGGTCAAGATTAAGTGCTCCAACATTGTAGAATAAGTTATTGACATTTGATTGAGCTTAACAAAGATGAATTAATTGTTTATGCTGTCAATAACAACAATCCCGGTACTGTATATCTAATATGCTTGTTTAAGATAGAAACCGACCAGCAAATATGTCAAATATGCATAAGATAATGAATCATCTTTTCTGAAGGAAAAAACCCAGTTATATCCAGAACAATTATAAGTAGTTATATAGGGGATATTTATAACCCATATACAATCTCACGCAGTATTTGAAACGCATTTAATTCTAACCAATACAGAATCAGTTTTATGTACAGATGCAGTATATTGAATAGAATGACCTGGAAATATCCAACCAACTTTTCCCTGACCTGAATCTCCTAAGGGTAAAACTTATCCATCTCGTTTGGAATTTCATTCACTATTACATTGAAAAAAACATTTCTCATAATGACGTCATACCACACCTCGATACAGTGCACCCCGTCATAGATCCAGTCAGATTTGCTGCTCGACACATTTGCTAAATCCAAACATGAATAAAATCTGGTTGATTTTGAATAAAAAAAGGTTTTCTGTAATTGCTCGAACATGTAAGCATTCTTTCTTGGGATGAACATGTTTTTGCCAGCATCTTTGATTCGCTTCTTTCACGGACAAGACACAGCTCCCGATAGCATAACTATTGTTGTGTCAGGTTGGCGAGTACTTGTCACAATTTCAACCAGATTGTCAATTCGTTTGGTCCAGTTACTCAAGTTGCCTCTAACATGGTTTATATGGGGTATTGATATAAATAAGTCCGGATAATCAGAAACTTTTCTTCCGAGCCTCCGACGTACTCGAGTGTAAAGTTCCAATTTGATTTTCCATTCTCCGTTGGGACGTGGCATACTTGCTTCACAGAAAGGCATTTACGACAGTCGCAGAACACTGTTGCAGATCGGGTGCGTAAAGAAACATTTTCGGTGCCGTAATAAGGTGATTGAAGATGATTGTCGGCGGAGCTTACATATGTTCAGATTTGATGATATCGCAAAATATAGAGTGCGATTGAAGAAGTCGGCTGAGACCCAGAAAGTAATGATGACTTCTCCGGTCATGAGAATGTTACCATAGTGCATATGGCTTAGACACCTTCTCAGATCTATTGGTTGAAATCGACAAAAATCCGGCTGATAATCGATCGGATCGATAGACCAGGTTCCTTTATCAGGCAACTTATGGCTTATCTTGATGTACTGACGGAAAGCTTGAGCATTGCAAACGGGGATAGCGCGGGTTTTCAACGTAAGGTTACCCCTTTCCTCTACTGGCTCATATCTATGTTCCCACGTAATAATAGAAAAATTAAGAACGCAAAAGGCGACGAGACAGGCCACAAATCTGCAAATTCATCTGAGATTGAATTTATTTTGATTTGAGGCTTCAGCATTGTAACAAACAATCTGTCACTATATCTTCAATGTTGGCTGTTTATGATGAATTGATAATAGTGCTTTACGATATAGGGTGATTTTCAATGCTGACAATGGTGGAGTGTAGTCCATTTGCAGAAAGACTTATAGCCACAAAGCTGGCGATGTAAATGTTGAATCAAGCAGTTATAATACAGCAGACAATTCTGTTATTGAATTTAAGAAGTACAAATTGAAGACCCTACCATTTGTAAAACGAGCGCATACTTGATAACGAAATAAATCCGATCCAAAGGGAACAAACGAATCAGCGTTTACCGAATGAGAAGCGTTAATGCTTATAACTTACTACAAATAAACCGTTTATTTGTTCTGGTATTTTTCATAGTGGGTGTTCAGCCGGACAGCAGGTGCTGAAAATCACCCGCACGCAAAAGTTATCATTAAAATTATGCTGCATACACAAAGGCCAATAGCAACCCTCATGCACACGCACACACACACACACACACACACACACAAATTGATTTGGTGGCGACAGCAGTGAAAAACGTCGAGATAAATTAACGCATTGATTCCAAGTTCTGTCAAAACGATGATTTGTAATCTTCAGAGCCTTTGCCAATCTCATAACAGGTGAGTTGTCATGTCCAGTACGCTCGAGCGCAAGCTTCCTTTCAAGTCATCGCTGTTGAAGTTTGCTGTTTATGCTGAATAAAAGTGGATCAGATGTTGCAGGAGTTTCCAGTAAGTATGATTCTACCCAACATTTCTTGAATAATCAATTATGTGATGCATACACTCGTCAAATTGTTGATTGGCTATGATGTGTAACGCTGGCTACCCAATTCCTTATACTGATTGATGGCCAGGGCAAAAACAGCTGTTGGATCAATCGCTGTCCAGGCAATGGTCCTGAGCAATTGACTACTAAAAATGTAGAGTTTAATCTGAGATAATCTTGACTAGAAAACTATTCCATGTCGCACTAACGCGATTTGAATGGCTGTTTCTGTCCAAGCCGTATGTTATGTCAAGTTGAAACCGCTGTTTTGCGTTCTCTGCCCTGCGAACTTGACAACAGAAATCACCACTGATATCAGTGTATACCTGTGTGAGGTCCCAATGGAGCCGTATTATACGAGATTTCAGTCATAACAAGTGCAATGGTTCTTCGTTACCTTGCTCAGTCATACTGGCTACGAGCGTAACTACGAACATTGGTGCTCTTTCTAATATATCGTAGTCACATTGAAGAATGGTGACTAAGTAAGAATTTTCAGCGATTTAAAAAAAACCTATTTCGACTGGTATTTCGATATGCTCTTCGGTTTGAGTCTGGGGGGAGGAGCAATTTCTTCCCACCATGTCTGGCAACAATAGACTGATGAGCTACAAGAGTCCTTGCGCACGTCGTCGAATAAGCTACATGACTGCCCTTGGTTTATGAAACCTCAACTGGTCATTCAAGTTATTCCGAGCTCGACCGCCCTGAGCTTTCCCATTGCCTACGATTTATAATACTGTCAAAGAATGCGTCTCGTCTGCGTCTTTATGTCGAGATTACAGCCCGGCTCATTGGATAGAGGTTTGCATGCATACTTTGTACTCTAAACTCCATACTACTTTCCTCTCCCACATTGATATAATGTTCAAAGCGCTTTGACACCTCATTGAAATAGTCACTGTTAACAGATAACATTGGAAAACCTCATTAAAATTGCAACTGTCCGGGAACGTAGTATGCATCACGTTATGTAAATTAGTATAATAACATTAATGACTAGTGGGATTGAAGGGTGGTTCATAAAGTTCACCCATGACATTCTGGGCTTCTACACTTAATCATGTATGAAACAATTTTGTACTTTATCAAAACCAAACAGTGCGCAGATTTTGTCTACATAATGACCGACAGTAAATACATTTCTAGGTTTTAGGAGTTTTCCCATAAAAATATCTACTACCGGGTGATTTCCAGCTGCTACTTATCCGTCTCCTCCAAGTTGTGTGATTGATAATGACCATTAAAGTGTGACGTCAGCTTGTATCAATAATAACAAATTACACATTGATTCTTATTACAGACAAACATTAATTAATCGAAACGACCCAACGCTCGACCTAACATTCTTGTCACCTAATCATTAACAACTCCGGCACAAATGATTAGCTGGTAATAGTGTGGTTCATCTGCCTGAGGTTCTCTTTTACCAGTAATGATTCCACGAGATCCATTATTTCCATCGTATATGTCATGTGAAGCACGAGTAAGACCGAATGTGTCTGATCATTTGCTGTTATTGAAAGTTCGCTGGAACCACGTAGCCATTGCATGATCAGTTTACCAAATGCACTCAATATGGATGAGGTGGACAAAGCCTGCCCTGGGATGTTATAATCAGTAGACGACTTCCGTGCATGCTGTCAGTTCGTCCAGACTCACGGACCTGGATCTTACAGGCAGTGACGGAAACCTCCATTTATTGTTCTCTAATTATCAAAACAAATACACTTGTAAGTTATTGATTACGAGATGAACCAATAAGAATATATCCTTCGTTACAACAGCAGAAATACCACGACCGTGAACCACAAGGGTTGAATGCGATGCCCAGTCAATAATATATAGCGTTTTACGCAATGATGGTTCGGATCAGTTCATTGTACGCGAATGTCCACTGATTGTCCACTTAAGCCATGAATCAATAGACTTAGTCCTAGGTTTGTAGTGGACTAATATTAGTTAAGCCAGGACCTCTTTCAATCTTCAACCTTTAAATGGTGAATCATGGTTACCCTCATTGCTCCTGCCAAACGCATCACGATGAATGAAAGAGCATGAAGGTATGTATTCGAAGACTCACAAAAGTTTTCTAAAGACAAGGCTGATATTTGATAGAACCCATTATTGAGGATGCAGTTGACCTTGAGCCGATATACTCGCCTCTAGTACGCTTCCGGGAAATTGCGACTAATGGCCTCATATGAACGAGAAATGTGGGTGATCCGTCGCCAGGATGTCTGAAACCCGTGACTAGCTGAATGCAAGCTGTGTCATATAAAATATCCAGGTGTTGGTGGACGCCTACTGTAGCGACACTCATTAAATTATGTAGAGACGAAGACACGTTGACTTTAAATGGATTCTTTATTCTCCGACTCCACACTTGTAGCCACTAAAAGTACGTAAAACTGAAAAAACACATAGTAGACAAATCAGATATTCAAATTACAACAATGACTTAGCATATAAATTTAGCCTTGGGCGATAATACAGTTGACATACTATTGGTTAGAAACCCGACAGAGTCTTACACAAAAGAATAACATTTGACATGTAAGTATTTCGGGTCTTAACACATTGAAGATGCTAAATAAATACCTCTTTGGGGGGGATACTCCTTTAAAAGGCATAAGAAGTCCAAACTTATGTAAAGTGTACGAAACAACACCCTTCGGTTTTCACCGCAGGCGCTAACTGTGAAGCCTACCGGTTAGTTTTAAGTTTGCGTTATGATTATATCGAGGCAGGACATTGAGAAGTAACTGATTACATGATGACACAAGTAGTATAAAGGTAAATGAATTATTACTGGGCAAAGCACAGTAACACCTACTTTAGACGGCTGCGGTCCAATACCAGGCGGCTATAGCTAGATAACACACCGTAATTTATGCTAACGTTCTCTTGTTTAATGTCATACTTGATATGGTGATGCAGGTGGAAGTTACATCAATGTCATGGCGTGATACCAGGCCCGTCCTAGCCTAAGCTATAAATCTGATATGGACAAGTCTTATCAAGACCGGATTAAAGGTGTTTATCGAGATTACTCTACGTCGTCGCGGTCCTATTGCGAAGTCAGTTGTATTTACCCTTACTACGTAGCAGATCATCTTTTAATTGAATGTTTGTAGTACATACATCACTATGATTTTGAGGTGCTGTGGAACACACTGCAGTGCGTGAAAAAAACGCCTTATATAAATAAGGTACAGACAATAATAACTTCATCCAACGGAAGTTCTATGAAACAAAGAAGAGCTACAAAAACCCTATAGCTTGTTAAGCTGTAATTAAACGACCAAAACGTGCCATTAACGGTCGATCTAAGCGCTAATGCAGGGGACCCTTTGCCTTTCAAAGCAGTCTACTCACAGAATGTTATAGCTAGATAAGAGTCTTCAATCTGGTAAGCAATACGTTCACAGACCTAATCATCATTACAGCTGACTATGAACATCTGACTAAGAGACATCGCCAGACCCATTAAACATGGCCCACAGTTTAAAAAGAGCGTAAAAATGGTCACTTAATCTTACTTATGATACCCAGCTGTTGACCATGAAGGCAGTGAAGATAGAATTAATTTAATCGTACAACTAAAGAAAATTAATGGCTGCGTAGCGTGCGTTGCAATCCAGTTACCATTCATTAACTTGTCGAAGTGTTGTGCGTATATATACATATATAATCATATGAATATATATATATATATATATATATATATATATATATATATATATATATATATGTATATATGAATATATATATATAAATATATATATTTATATATACATATATATACAAGTATATATATGTGAACATATATTAATGTATATACATAAATGTGTGTGTGCGTGTGTGTGCGTGTGCACATATATACATATAAATATGTATATATATATATATATATATATATAAATATATGTATATATATATATATATAAGTGTGTGTGTGTGTGTGTGTGTGTGTGTGTGTGTGTGTGTGTGTGTGTGTGTGTGTGTGTGTGTGTTTATATTTGAATTAACATAAATCTATATATACCCATTTTCTATGACTCTCAACCAGAAAAACCAGCTAAGAACGGTTATTATACGTGAAATTATCACCTATTCACATCCAACATGATTTCATTTATACGACGTGGGCAAGATAATATAGCAGGAATTCCAGACATTGTGTGATTCAACCCACGACGAGTCGGTGGACTCAGACGTTTTGTGACAAATTTTGTCGATCACAGACATATTGCCTGGCAAAATTAGTTAATACGATTGTTTAATTAATATTCGGTCACTTGTGTGTGCAGCTTATATCATTAAACCACTGAACAATTTGCCAAGTACACTTACATCCCTTGCATAAAAGTACAAATACACGTCTCTGGTAGCAACTACTGACCGAGTCACAACCTGCTGAATAACACAACTTATATTTTATTGGTAAAATAAAAACCAATGTCGTTCACAGATATTCATCTATCCGCCAACAAGCGGAAAGGAAATGCAGATTACTTGGCAGAGTACGATACAGCACCTTAAATCGATGGGTGTTTCTAGTGTGACATCATGTAGTTCCTAATGTGGTTCCCAAGCAACATAATGCAGTCGGCGGCAGCCCACGTTCAGTGAGTATGATTAATTGACACTACGTCTGGCAAGCTGTCTGTTACACGCACTAGGCCAAACCGCATTTTGCTTTGTATATGTTACTAAAAGTCCCAAATGCATCAGACATGCAAAAGTATACTCAGATATGGTTTGAGCTGAGTGCATCACAAACAATGGCGACATGATCCCTCGTAACAGCACCCCACCCGTCTAGCAAATGAGGATGGTGCGAAAAAAGCACATTTAATATTTGGCAGTAGAAGTTTTCAGTTCCGACCTTCCAGTGGCATTGAAACATTAAAAAAACAACTGTTCTCTTTCTGTACCTTGTTTTATTAAATAGTGGTCAGATAATCGGAAGTATAAGGCAATTCGATACCATGACAATATGTTTGGTGCAATAACTGTTGAAAACTTTGACTTGCTGCCTGGTGCGGTGATTTTTGTCTCATCAATGGATAGCTATATTGGGGATTTCAAGGGAAGATCGTCCGTTATTTAAAACTAGTCATGAATTAAGATTGCTTCCCATTGCTGGGTCTTCGTTGGCAGAGCACCTAATGTGTACCAGATACTTGTTATGACATGGCTCTGATGAAGTCGTGAAGACATCTTGTAGCAT
>CM067345.1:62008608-62098608 GCA_034190875.2 Urechis unicinctus
TCAGAATTATTTATATAAGATATTTTGGATCCTAGACATACAAATCGTGATGCCCTGTAGCTTTACTAAATTGTATCATCTCAGACTCTTTGAATGAAATGCCAATGAATCTAAAACGCATTCTTCTTGCGATTTCCATTTCTGTTGGTGCATTGTATGACATCCGACAGCTATAGCTTTGTCTCTGATGAATATCCTCACCGGTTTTGCTGGCAGAAAGCTACCGGGAAGGTTTAAATGCGCTATGATTTCATACCGTTAATGAGTTAACAGCAGGGGGTGCATGTTTCATCAATATTGTCATCCCTGTTGTTTTACCATACATGTCCCCCCCCCCACAACCCCCCCCCCCCCCCCCCTTCCGCCACTCCATGTCTTCATGCTCGGCGCTACCATCAGTCTACTGCAGTCTCGGCAATGCCGCCTTCTCTCCAACCGTAGTGTTGCTTGATGTGCAGTGCCTGTTTCATAGATATTCTAGATATATTTGATACTTTGCTTATCACTGATTCAGTAACAGTTTACCTATGGCCCGCAGTGTTACAACGACAACCTTCGGTACCATCGTACATAACGCTTCTTTATGTTAACGATACGAATGAAGTAGCAGGTCATCTCGTTGATGATGTGCTATGGCTCGACGGATTTTATTGCACTACTCCGTTATATTCGTATCCAGGATGTGATATCAAAACGATTACAGCAGATAAGACAAATTACTGCTAGTTGTTTCCTGCATGTTGCCAATTGTCTCTGTCCTGACATCATTTATCTGTCAATTGACTCCAGCCTTTGTGGGCCCATGTGTGTGCTGTGTTTTGTGATACAAAAACTACAGCGCAGAAATTGTCCTCTACGGGGTAATTTTAAGATCAAAACTACATTTGAGTTGTCTTATAGACGGATAGCTTCCGTAGTAAAACCTACTAGGAGTTCATTAAGATTTCCTTTCATATTGTACACGTATCCTCGTACATACAGACCTGCTATTACACTGAAAAGGGACATGGCCCCCGCGTAACATCATCTGCCACCTGTATGATCCAGGCAATAGCGCTGCACGTGCGAGGACCAAAGTGGTTGACCGTCTCTACACCAAATGTAAGCCATAATCATTATTAAGCGGTAAACGAAAAAAAGACACATTTTATGGCTAGTTTAATAGACGGGAAATCACAGCCCAAAGTGTTGTTATCTTTGTTGTAGTTATGCATTTATGTTTCCAGTTCTAATGTTGCCCAATGCGTATTGTATTCAAGCTCATCGAGTTTACATAAGATAATAACTTCATAGCAGCAGTTGTTTAGCCGTAACATTGCGGCAGTGAATAGGGCTGGATCACATCAATAACGGCCTCTAATGTTGCTGAGGACTGTGTCGCTGTTCATCCGGTGTTTAGTTTGTCAGTCATCATCCTGATTGCATTACAGCGTGTTATTGGTATGCATGAACGACATCGGCCAGGGACCTATTCACTTTAAATCATTACGACTTCCACAGATCGCATCCGGGCAGCTAAGTGTATTTCGCAGGACTTAACGCAATATACGCCTGTTATCAATGTATGTGATGGCAGTAAAATCATGGGCCATAGTCTGTGTAACTGATTGCTTATCTGAAAGCGGATTATAATCAATGCTTGGTATGCCCATCGATGCATTCCAGCACGATGCTGCAATAAACTCGCGGACAGTCAAGACCTGGCAGTCTGGAATGTTAACGTGGGATACGCTATTGTGTTTTTTACCCGAGGCAGTGATAGTAGCAGAATATTCCATGTTCTGAGCCAGCATGCTTTTCTTTTATGGATACCATCTTCAGCTACTGGTGTCTCCCTCTCCGTTTTGATATGGATACCATCTTCAGCTACTGGTGTCTGAGACGAGAGTTAATCTAGATCTGCGCTGGGATTAATTGTAAAGGGTGCCATTCTTTGTGCACTACCGCCATGTTTACAGTAGGTGACGTAATGGACAATCGATGTCTATGTCTCATATAGTTACATTCCTTGCAATATTTATGTTGCACTTGTGACATCTGTTGTGGTATCACTATAATAAACCTAACTTCCGTTCGAGTCACAGTAACGTCGATGATGACATGGTCTGAGCGTCATGATGCAGGCTTTATTGGTGCTTAGATGTCAAAACAATGTATATGATCCTCTCATTAAGTCAACCTAAATGTGGTTATTAAGTGAAATGCAAACGAATGGCATTATAGCGTCCTGCTTAGTACATTTCATGACTTGTTTCAGTGAACTCAATAGCGATCATGGCCGGTAGCAAGTTTAGTTCGCAGGCGTCTAGTAATCCTTGCCAGACCCTAATGGCATAATACCGACATGGATGTGAATGGCGTAGCGTGTCCTTTCTACATTCACATGTTCAAGCTCAAACGCCACACCGTGTGCTGAAATATTCATAATCCCGACAAGAACATTATGCCTGGAGAATGCTGTATAGCGAATAAGCTCCACAGTACATATCCTATATCGTCGAGGTGCGCGAGTAGCGCTAGAAAGCGTAGGCAGTGGCGCCTGTTTAACAAAGCAGCTTAATAAAACAATGAATATGGAGCGTGTCCGTTCATTGCACTGTAAACGTAAGGTATGTGACAACAATGGCGTAATGCAATTATTCATTATCACATGACGTTGTACGTGACATGCACTGTGTCCAGACACTGTTTAAGAGATGAATACGCTTGGTAACATTTCATGCAACTCCGCGGTGGATTGCAACGAGCAACAATTTTCATCCTTGATTGTTCTAATATAACATCACTTACCAAAATCTTGACCTGATCTCAGTGGTGTTATACGTTGCTATGAGCTGACCTGTGTCGGCTATCATGAGCTACTGTAAGCTTGCCTGTGTCGTGTGTCATGAGTTATTATGCGCCGACCTGTGTCGGGAGCCATGATTAACTATCGGCTGATCTGTGTCGCGTGTAATGAGCTACTATCAGTCGACCTGTGTCGGATGCCATGATTAACTATCAGCCGACCTGTGTCGGATGTCATGAGCAACTATCGGCCGACCTGTGCCGGGTGGCACGATTAATAACGAACTTGCCTGTGTGGGACGCCATGTGTTTTGATGAGCTGTTCCTTGTTGGCCCTCGTGCTTTATTATAAGCGGGCCTGTTCTAGGCTTGCTTTATTGGGACATTTCCTGAGCATCAATCTCTGTCATGGCCTTACATGCCTGGGTTGGTATGCTTCACTAAGAGCCTACAGGTGTTAGGCGGCATCCTTCAGTAAGAGCCTTCATATGTGAGGTGGCATGCTCTCAGTAAAAGCTTACCTGCGTGGGCTGGCAAGCTTGATTAGGATCTTGCTCGTATGGACAGGTATGCTTGATTAACAGCTTACCTGGGTGTCATGCTTTATTGAAAGCTTTCCGTAGTTACATGCGTATGTATTGGCATATTGCTACAAACCGTCCAGGCTATCATGATATATTACGCTCACATCGCCATATTATGTTGCAAACAGTATGATCGCTAGCAGGTAATTAGGTGGTCTGAATAGAAGATTAAAGGGAAATTATGTTATAAGAATACACAAATAACCATATAAGATATTAACAGTTGGGTAGTTTCCTCTCAAAAACTGATATGAGGATTACCTCGCGCGAACCAGTTGTCAACTAGACTTAAGGTTGTGTCCTTATTAATGTGTGGGGTGTGCGTGGGGAGAAGGTGTTGGGGGTCTCAGCGGACCTTCATCATTTTCACGAGTAGCCAATGGTGAAGAGCGCTGTTTTGGTGTTCTATGTGAGAACATTCAGAACCCACCGTTGATTCCATATAAATGCAGTCGCTTTTCATGCACAAAAAAGGTATTAACTTTGCTCTCACAGAGAAGCATATCAAATGCTGCCATTAGGCTATTTGTTAGATATATAGCACAGGCAGCAATGTTAATGGTTGACTGATGACAAATTTTTCATCCATCAATAACCGTAGTCGATTTAACAACGAATTCTTCTACTCAGTCACGTACTGCGGACCTCAATGTCCAGCAATGCGTCACAGGTTGTTTATCGCTATGTTACCATGAAGCATGGAGCGCGCGATAAATAGACACACTTGGTCGTTTTGTCGATCATTATGTCAACAAACTGGTCCATTAATTGATGCAAATTGTTTTATGTGTGAATAGTATTGTCATGGTCTTGCATAAGTCGTTTGACTACTGTCAGGTTCATTCAGAATTATTCTGTATCAATTACCATTCTTTCCTATCATTTTATGTCATATCCGAAATTGTCTCTGTTTCTACGACGCTTACTAGAGGCCAGTCTGTTATCGCAATGTTAACTCCGTCATCCCGAATGGGGGTGATATTAACAGACTATTACAATGTTGATCATCTGTGTTGTTGCGGCTTGAGTTGCTTATACATACCACTGACATACGAAACAAAATGCTTCATATATAAAAAGATTCAAATCTTCTTTTAGCTGTTGTGCTTCCCATTCGTGAATTATCGCAACTAACAACTGTTGTACTAAACACATTTGCATGATCTCAAATAACGCGCATTAGCAACATTGCCGACCCTTTGCTAATGACACCTCCTGTGATTGATTTATCCATTTCTGTACCGTCTAGTGTTGTCTCAAAGCAACCTAAATATGCAGTTTCCACTGTCTATCGTTTATTGGCTATCGAAAAAGGAGGATACCGGTCATTGCATCATTGAGACAAATTATCGATCAAGAACTGTATTGATCAGCACATTCGTCGCCAGTAGTAGGCAATCCTTTGGAAGGGACTACCATTGTTGAATATACACATGGTAAATTCTAAATGCATTACAATCCACAGGACGGTCCTCGTAATCAATCAACTTATATGTCATTCATAGCTTTGATACAACATGTGGACATTACTAATTGCCTCCACTGGGTTTATTATGTGAAACTCAACCGAGAAATGGGTCAATATTCGATCCGAAATGTAATTAAAATGGCAAGAAATCTCTGAGATGCATACAATAAAAGTCATTAAACTGCACTTCGCAGAAGGAGATGTGAGTCATACGTTATTATCTATTTCGGTGCGATCTCGATAACCAGCTTATGATGATTTAACCAAGCGACATTGGGGTTTCGGCTAGCATTAGAGAAAGGTGTCATATAATGCCTTGATTTGAAACTATGTCCAACGGTCAATCACTGCAGACTATTCAAAATTGGAACGAATCAATGAGCCCAGTTACTTAGCCAGAGTATAAATTCATACATGACAGATGTGACGCCCTATGGTCGGCTCACATCCAAGTACCGCATTTGATTATCAATGAAGCAATAAAGTTAACGTTGTGATGATATACTGAATGGTGCATTGGCTGGATTATATCAGGATCCCTATCTACGAAACCTGACTCAGCACATAGCCTCACTTTGCGGAAATATAATTTCGTGTATACCTCATGCTAAAGTAACAATCGGATTGAACCAGACATGAGCACTATTCGTAACGCCCTTAAGTCGAACAACCCCTCAAGGAAAATTGTTAATCGATGATTGACGAGCTTATATGAAACCATTTGCAGTTAATATTCAATGAGGCAGTTTCATTCCTGGTTCCTTACCTGCTGCAAATAACGAGATGTCTTGAGGTTTGTAGAATATCTTTCCACAGTTATCAATTAAGGCATGTAGACCAAGCACGATTTGCATCGGAAACGGGTATGTTGTCTAACGCATAAGAATGTGCACAATTACTGCGCGAATGGCGCAATCTAGACCAATGATTGGCTATAATTGGAATAATCATACATGAAGCAGCCAACCTCAAATCAACGGCGAGTTCAAATATCCCAAGTGGCGAAATATCGCACTAGCCCGATTGGGAGCGCTGATAAAGAAATCCACTGGCCCGATGCCGGGGGCCATTGAGCTTATAGATCGACCCCTGTGCATCGATATTCCTTGCAGAGCTTTACGCTTCATCTCACATCTAGCATGTCATGTCTCCTTGTTTCTAATTTGTTATAATGCTTAAGCGCTCACCACTCGGTGATAAGAAAATATCTTATTTTACAATACCTGTTACCCATATAGTTATGACGCAGAGAGAATGAATCACAACCGAAATCATGAACGAATCATGACAATAACCTCCAGCAGACAGCGAGGATTCACACACCGTGCACTCTTTCTTCTCCTAGCAGTATTTTTGGTGTATTGACAAAGCAGCCAGTGGCATTACATTTGTAACAACTCGCTTATCTGGTCACAAGCTGAGGGATGAGATATACTCGCTAATGAGCTGATTCAAGATGTTTCGGTGGTTTGTTTTTATCTATCCTACCTTTACAAGGTTGTAAGAGCCTGATCTGCTATAATTGGTGATTTTGTCCAAACGCATTGACTGCAGACAAGAAGCAATGTAAATACACGTGTATGCGTTGTTCTACATCTACTGCTATGGTAACGGTAAACTGACATTTATATACGCTGGTATTCATCATTATTCTGCGCCGTCAATGTTCTGTGTGTGACACAGCCCGAATTGCATCATAACGCTGTTAGTAATAAATCCCCTCTGCTGAGGCTATATGGAACCTACCGGGACAAGTCACCTTCATTTACCACGTTGTTAGATTTACCTCAGAACCATTGCTAGCGGAGATAATGCATCCACGCCCTAACCCTAAGATCCCGAGATACAACTTAGCAGTTTGTTGATTCTAGCAATACGTTAGAGCTTGCAAATCCTCTTTTAGGACAGGAAGGCACGATAGGCAACTGTGGACATTACATATGATGGAAATGGATTAACTTAACCGACTGTTTCCAACTGGGTCAGACGTTATAGCAAGCTGTCGCTTTTTCAACCGTTTTGTGAAGTAATATTTCACACTATGCTACATGCATCACATGTTCAAAACAAAAAATGAATCGTAATAAATATTTTATATTGGGTTCCGCACGATAACAACATTATTTTAGTCAAGCTGTTTAAGTGTATCATACTTAAATGCTTCACAGTTATTTTCTGCACGAGTTCGTCGTGACAAGCGGCCAGAAGTACACCCCTACTGCATCTCCATGATGTTTATTTATTCGTGATAAATGAGAGAGGTCTCCGTGATGTTTATGATTCTCTGTCACATAGCATTGTATAAACATTTATGGATCGCCAGTTCGAGGAAATTTCTTTCCGCTGTAACCGATTCTCAGTTTAACCTGTGCAAGCCCATGCGTCCTACCACAAGCACCATAGATAGACTGCTCTTCATTGCCAGCTGTTAAGTCCCGTCTGGTGTTTGCATTAGCATATCTGTCACAACATTGAGTACTTCACCCAAAGCTCTCCTCTCAAGTAGTGCGCTCCGAGGCTGGAGACTCATACATTGTTGCTTGAAAATTAAGTCACAGGACAATCGGCCCAGCCATCCTCCCAACGTGCATTGAGCGTGACCATTGTATGCGTTCCATGGGCTGATAAGTTGTCGCTTGTAATGTGCATGGACAATTCAAATAGTTTTTTAAATCAAAATTATTCAATGCCAATAATATTTCCGCACACACCCTCAGACAATGTTAAACACATTGTCGCTCTTCCTTGCCGAGTGTTAGCAGTTATGCGGAGCCTCCTTGATGATAGCAGACTTTTTGGCATTCTAGCACCAAATGAACTATCACACGGTACGCACATCTATATCAATGTTGTTGTCGTTGTTGCTGTTCAATATTGTTGTACGCAAGACGTTTTCTTCCTGACTGTAAACAACACTACAATCCGTGGCGTTAGTCAATTAATTAATGTCAATAAGCGTACCTGATATGCTTCTCGACACTTAACATTGTTTTGCACGGGGTGTTTATCGTGTTATCTTCATTGTTTGGTGAATCATATCATTAATGCCAACACAGATTCATAAATCAAAACAATAAATCGTCTGAGCCGTTTGAAGATATGATCCATGTGCATGATGCATTGTTCGTTCAACGTTCTCGGGAGACGAAACATAATGTAGTTTATGTACATTCATTGGCAAGATTTACGTCTAAGGCAGATAATCAAGACATTGGTTCCAATAAACGTATGTGGTTACTGAATAATTCTCTATGTGATCGAAGACGCAGGCTACAGAGAACAGTATGGATGACATGGCCCGTCTCTTCTCCGTTTAAATGAGGCACTATGCGAGAAACAGGATCATCTCCTCGGCAATATGAACACCGCTGCCTCGTTGCTCACGGATGATAATTTTCTCGTTGTAGTTCATTATAGATGACACTATAGACAGGTCGTTTGCAAGCTGATTAGTATTAGCAGCGTTTCGAGCTGTGTTTCCAAAGCGGTTTTACTTTATTAAGTATCCCCTTGAAAGGCACGTATCACCGGTGTCATAAAGCAACCACTATTGCACTTATGATTGAGGGAGGTGGAAAATATGTAATAACTGTATATTCAGAGTATTGGTCGTTGTGCGGCAGAAACATCATTGGTTTAACGTTCATGATAAGGCGCTATTTCGGAGGGGTAAGTTCTATTTATTGACTTTTGCTGCTGAAGAGACAATTATCATATACGAGTTCAATTTCGGTTTATTTCTTCACAGTTATGGCATAAGAGTACTCAAGGTGATTGAAAAAGGTATCAAACGCATCGAACGGCTGAAGTAATACCCATTTATAACTCAATGCATCTCTGCTGCGCTCACAGACAAGGAGCTGCACTGCACTAGCTGGACCTACGAGAAAACATATTAACGTCTTTAGGAGGGATGAGTACAGAATAACCTGACAAATGCCTAGGTATAATTCAGGCAAATTGTGATTGGAATTTCGGATGCTTGCACTACATTAACATTAAAAGGTTAATGTAAGGCAGTGGTTTAGATCCTGACACTAAAATGTCGGCACAATGTTGATCGCCAAACTGACATTAAAACAACCCAACTAATTATAATTATAATGTGTCACAATCAGCAATCAGTTTATGAGTCATCGTTCGTAACCGATCTAAAAACAACCTGTTTGGTAATCTCGTCCACATCAGGCACTCAATGCTAGGCATTATTATTACATATATCTTGTACAAGTTAACGTTTTTCAATGCGATCGACTAATGCATAAGGACCATCTGCAATATAAAATCATCACTTGAGTGGAGAGGACAAATAACCCAACTGACAATAACCCAACTGGCTCTGATATCGGTTACTAGTAGCTGGCCGTGGCGCTGGGTAACAGACGGATTAGTAAGTCCGGGTAGAGAATCGTGAGGTTTTTTTTATTTGCACAAAATTCTAATTTATCGTTCTGGGGATTATGCCTACAAATTAGCAGCTTTCTGCTGCTAGCAATTAGGCATTATTAAGAATCTGATGTAAGACATAGCATCTATTCAGGCATCGGAAACGAATAAACGTTACATAGTCTGTCTTTTGTCCAACCTAGATCATTGTGTCTGTGGGATGGAATGATGAATAATTGATTCCGAGATCAGTGAAGCAGCAGGTAAGGCAGGAAGAGGAGGCATCGGTAATAACGATTTGCATACCACTCTACTAGCATGTCATTTGCATACTGTTAGGTATTGCCACCAATGAAACGGTTCACTGTAAATCTGGCTTCATGCACGCCCAAGCCGCCAAGAGGGAACACATCTAATGTCACTTAAGCTGCAATTTCTAGTTCAGTTCTTACGTATACGGCAAAAAAAGCAGAATTTCCCAATCCAGTCCACAGATTGGTCAAGCCAGCGTTTACTGAGGCCTGTTTTCTTTCCGTTGTTTTGTGAGATTATATTATTTAATCGCCAATAAACAACCATCTCGATTGCTATCCTCTGGCATGGCGTCACATATTTTACTCAATCGCGGTCGATCACGTTTGAGGAAACCAATTACAACCAATGCTCCTTACAGCCAGCCGAGGCGCTGTGTCCGATTTAACCTAAATGCTTGTATGCAACTCACCAAGCCTAGACTACACCGGCCCGGTACTAGAGTAAATAGAATTTAGGAAAAGGGCGAAACCTCACTTGCAATGAGATTTGCGAGGGCTTTGAAGATTTTGCTTGAAGCAAACGTGGAAAATAACTTTATAATATTGTGATTCATTAGTTGTTAACGGATGCAATTCATATAAAAGAGGGCCTCAAGTCCATTATTGGGAACGAGGTTGAGGTAAGCTTCTTTGCAACCGCACCCTGGAAAGATAGAGTTGAATATTTTCAGACTTAAAATCGTCGTACAGACTTTAAGTCCTCGGAAATTACGCCTGCGTACTTGTTATGCCATTGTTGTGAAATGTGGTCATGAACACACAACTAAAACTCAATCACAGTGATGTTATCTTTGACCTTCCTAAGGGTGAAGTGACCGCCCTTTGTTAAACTTTTCATGAACCTCGCAGTCGAGAGTAGTGGCCGAGAAGCGGAGAGGTTTCTGTTTCAATCTCCAGCGAGCGACAGTGCAATGAACTCGGTGTCAAGTGACAACAAATACAGTGCTCTAACATTTTATTTTATAATAATGGGTACTAGGTGGTGGGATGAAAGTTAACATTTGGCTTGTGGGTATAGCCGACAACTTTAATATATGAACATGGGATAAAATACACATTTTGCAATGGTAACAGCAGTGTTGAGTTAGTAATAGATAAGGGGAGTTTTCAGCATTGCATGGCAATTGTAATCCTTTGGTGGTTGAGGTTGTCCCATACTGTCTTATGCCCTCTTCACCTTTGCTCCGTCTGAACGCGTACAGCATGCGCCACTGGGAGTAACCATTAATTAATGGTAATTATGCCACACCAGTCATCATAGCATCATCGCCAATGACATACATTTGCGATTCAGCTTGGTTAAGCTCCGTAACGGCGAGCAGAAACAGCTGCCAATTTCAGTGTTCGGTGTGAAGTATGTAAAATAACTAGTGCAACAGACGATGAATCTTAACATACAGTTGGTACCATTGTTGGTACATCACCTCGATCTTTTCCATCAGTGCAGGACCATGCAATACCTTCAGGATCAACAGTGACCCAACTCATCCATTATTCATGATTTGCTATCAGCCATACGGGTTTCTGTAACAAACAGCCAACTCAGTATCGGACGCTAGGTACCAATACAAAACTAAACAGTCCGTGGCACCATTCTATGTGCTGTATCAGGCCAGAACTACCAAAGCAGCATGCATTCGGTCATGTAATATTTGCAGAACCTTTCCTACGTATTCCCGTCATTCACTTCTGCTTGCAACCGATGTGTGCGTCCATACCTGAACATCGAAGTGATATAAGCAGTTTCACTATTGGACGTATCCAGTTGAAGGGATATATTTAGCAAGTTAGATGGCGCTGTGCATCGAAAGTGGATCTCTGTTGCTGTAGAAGCATGACAAAAGTTACTCTGATGTGCAGAAATATTGGAACGCAAAATCGAAGTGAGATGATTTCATTGGGAATAAGGAGCGACTACTTTCATTAATGCCGTGATTGCTAATTCCACCCTGTATTACATGAAATGCTTTCCCTAAACGTTAAGGTTCTTTGTGTTGCTTCATCAGCTGGTGATTAACGGCAGTAATACTGTCTATTATCCGCGCTTTGCATCCCAGAAACACATAAGAAGAACCATGTTATAAAACACTAAACGCAAAGAGACCACAGTGTCTATAATATTGTGTCATGCGATGAGCTCGACAGACAACGAGGATGAATATCTCCCCACCTCTTTATGAAAATGTGATGCCTCATATATGTTAGACAGTAACAGCACTGCGCGTTAATTGCTCGGGTATAGGCGTTTTACATTTGTTGATAATGTTGACTCTGCAAAATCAAGAATCAGAACGTCCAGCATCAACGTATCTTCTATCACAGTTGCCGTTGATTACATGTTTATTTGCGCACTGCGGATACACCCACCCTCCTTACCCCCCGCCCCCTCCTTCCCCACCCTCTTACCACCAACAAACAGCACCCCTTTCTCACACGCCCCTAAAGAAATTGCTAATGCCTCTGATGCATATCGCCATCTATAAACATAACCAACCTTTTTAAAGACTACCTTGTTCCATAATGCTCTACGCTTACATCAGTCGAGTTATGTAACAGTCGTTTGTCCTACCTTGATATCTCAATTGGTTTTTGCCTTACTTAATGGATATTGTAGATGTTTGCTTTATTATGTCAGTTATCGGTCAGCAACTCAATGGATGGCTAGCCTGCCACATATGTATCCATATTAAGTTGCCAAATAGATTAAAGGAGATGAGACTGTGTTATACCCTTCATTTTGCCCGTGGACTTTGCTTGTCGTGACGCCATTGATCAGTCACCTGCCCCTATGAGTTTCACGATGCGGAAGCTTGAGCTCGCTCAAGGTCATCCTATAGACCATATAGAAATGAACCTTAACTAAGAGCTATAAATTAAAGAGCATCTTATCAAATTTTAGCTCCTTAATCACAGAAAAATGGAACTGCATCCTGATTTTTTTCCATATCATAAAATATATAAATATTGTTACGAGAAATGTAATTGACCTTATTTTTATAGAAACATGGTAATTGGGACATTATCGCTCCTATTAGCGCCAATTAATGTTATCTGAGTTTATAAAAACAATGAATCTGCATGTAGAAATTAATCAATCAAATTGATTATAACCTTTTTCATCGGCCCAGACACAAGTTCATGTCGTAGCTGTGCGGAAATACAAAGAGAGTTTCCTCGCTGGTGATTGTTGATGCACCAAAAGCCATAATAATAACGGCTTGCAAAACAGATCGTGAACCATATGATGGAATGTAGAGCATTTTATGTTCCATTATCACACTGAATGGAAGTCCGCTTGTATGACTCCGCTATACCCTGGTCGAAATCTCCTGACGAAGAAGAGTATGCGTTGTAACACAGTCATTGCCGCACGTCTGAATCGTACGCTCGTCATGCAGCATCAATTGGAGACTTTGATGAACTATGCTCCTACTATGTTTGTGGAATAGTTCAAAGCTCTTGAATTAATAATGCTCATATCTTCTATAAACATGTTATAAATAAATATATCGTTATTTATAGGTCGACGAATTTGAATTAACAACAGGGATACTTAAAACTCCGCTAAGTAGAAAACTATTTTATCAGTTGCGGTTACAAATTCCCGAGCTGATCGGAATCACGAACCGTACATGCTCATGGAAATCAATGAAAATCTGCATCATTCAGGCTCGTTTGTACGCTACTTAAATATATGTGATGGCGTTTTATATCACATTGGGGTTTCAGAGGAACATAACGTACTAATGTAGCTGTAAGAGAAATAGGGTCTCTAGCATAGTCTTCTTATTTGCTTCATGGAATACAAGAACTACTGAATCACTTATTTCCCACGATTATGTCTTAGATATTAGAGGCTCCAAAAAATGCTGCCGCTGAACCATAAGACATTTCTCATCGGAGATATACAGCTAATTGTCTTGCTAACGTCGTCAGATCTTACCACAAGTAATTTGGTTGGAGATGTGTCGATTTGAGCATAACAATATCTGACTTTCAAATAAGCGGGATACCAAGCTGTTAGTTTCTGTGAAGCAAGGATATGCAAGTTGCGTTATTATTATTGCAAGCTTAAAGATCAGGTTTAAATACGAACCATTAGGGCAGTCCAATATGCCACTTCCATTTCCGCTAGTTTCTCCCAACACACCCACCATCATATGCTGCTTGATGTCGCTTGAGGCAATAATTGCTGTGCTCAGGTGGATATCTTCAGTGCTCGTATATACACCGGACATCAATCTGCTGCTTACATCATGTAGGTGCTGGAAGTTAACGATGACCATTGGCTTCAGATCTGGATATTTAAATTTCTATGATAAGTAGACGCTAGTGATTTTTATGATATACACATCAGACCAAAATTTACTTTTATATGTAAGTATAGTTTGTTTAATAACTACCGAAAAGGCAACAGTACTCACCGTTGCGGTTCTAGATATTTATTTCAATACCTTTAAAGCATACATCTACTGCACTACAATATTAATTGAAATAAGCTACAAAAGCTGAGCTATCAAACTGTTTACACGGATGATAATCCTTAATAAGCAGCAAATTGCAATGTAATTGTAATAACATCTATTGAATCGCTGTTGGCATCTTAGCTGTGTTGACACTGGCCAGCGTATAGTGTCCGTTAACAGGACAAACACATTAGATGTCTTCGACTTAGGCAGTAGAGGGGATGTGTGATTGACTCAGCATCATCAGCGAGAAGAGGACGACAACGGAACAACGTAACAGGACGAAAACTTCTCTTGGTGCCACGTTATTAATATTCAATGGAAGGCTAGCCAATGTTCGGCAGTTGCTGTTGATGCTGCACATGCTATTTGATTTAATTTTCTTGAATGAATGCAAAATAGAAAGTAATATATACATCAGGTCATAAGTTATGTTACTGAAAAATACTGTCATCAATACATATATGTCAGGATCATTTTGGTTTGACTGATGTATCCCTTAACCCTATGTCCTCGCGCTAATATTGTCTGTGACACGCTGTGGTCGTTTGGCTGTCACATATTTCTTACTGGAACACATTCCGTGCTATATATACTGACATGGATGAGTTAAACCTTAACAGCAAGTCGCTTTGGATGGACCCGTTGTTGTTGACTGCCAAACCTACCGCTCTTGAGAGTAATATCCCGAAAACATATCTGATATGAAAATTATTAATGTAAACGCCATAGAAATAATCGGTATTTACAATGAAATGGTACATGCCTAATGTTGCTCACATTCTAAAGATAAAGAAGTTACTTAACAGCATGTTCAATCGGGCTCTCGTTGAACGTACTCAAAAATCTAAGTGGAGATTGTTCAATACTCTCTTACCCCGCTTAGTCATCTTATATATAGGCGCAATGCCGTTATCTTTCTCAGAGTAATAACCGCTGACAAGCTGCTGTGCCAGGTCATCCTGTCCTAATGGGTTTATTGTAAAGACTAAGCCTAATGTGTCATGGCCATATACGTCCAACCAGTGACATCCATGCCTTGATGACGTCACCTCAAATCTCGTTGGTGGCCATCGTCTGTCTGTTACATATGACTAACTCATTTACGTTTGTTGTATGATCAGCCAGCAATGCTTTAATTTAAATCAAAAGGGAACGTTTCTCGATCCGTCGCGTTAATGCTGTCGTTTCCCGCATAATTACATGTATACATAATTACATGTATTGCTTGCCTATATGACTTCCGCCATCCGCCCGACAGTTGTTGACGAGGTACTCATGACGACTAGCAGTCTATCAGTCAGTATGTGCGGAATGCCACTTGACAAAGCATTGTATCCAAGGCATTGATAATTTAAAACGCTGCTCTTATTGATGGCTGATAGCTGATTATTTATGTTTGGGCCCTACGCTGTTTCATGCAAATAGATATTTACAAAAACCAAAAGATAGAAGAAGGCATGGTCTGCTTGAAGAGTGTTCGATGACTGTATACAGTGATAATCCTATTGTCTATCACCAGTATGGCGCGTAGCTATTGGTACATCTCCTGTACTAACACCAGTATGGCGCGTAGCTATTGGTACATCTCCTGTACTAACACCAGTATGGCGTGTAGCTATTGGTACATCTCCTGTACTAACACCAGTATGGCGCGTAGCTATTAGTGCATCTCCTGTACTAACACCACTATGGCGCGTAGCTATTAGTGCATCTCCTGTACTAACACCAGTATGACGCGTAGCTATTGGTACATCTCCTGTACTAACACCAGTATGGCGCGTAGCTATTGGTACATCTCCTATACCAATACCAGTATGGCGCGTAGCTATTTGTACATCTCCTGTACTAATCATTATGCTGTGATGACTACATGGTCTCGTGATCTGCGAATAAATCATAATGCGGTGGATGAATTGGCACCTGAAGAATAAATCCCCATCTTTGAATTCATCTCCTGCTGAAAACATACATTACAGGAAATCGAGAGAAAATGCATCGATGGCCTGCGTTTGGTGATTGTTGAGAATAAATTAACCAAAACCGATAGTCTTATCATTTTTACGTGTAAAACATGCAATCCAACGGATTGGAATTGTATACTTCAAGGTCAAAGAGAGCATTTATTTGTCTGCGTGCAAAATCGGTTTGGGTTATATAACCACTGTCACCGGATACAGTCGGTTGTATAACCACTGTCGGATACAGCTGAGCCTCCAAGCATATGTTTGTCCAATATCGGGTACAACTGACAACCTATCTGGTAACCACTTGCAAAGCCCCGCACGGGGTTTGTATTACCAAATACCCCAAGTAATGCTCCCGGAGGCTTGAACTTCACATTCAAAGAAAAATCAGCGCAACTATCCTCCTAACGTGCTTGGATCTTCATCATTGTATGCGTTCAATGGGCTGATTAGGTTGACGCTCGTGGTTCGTTTTAAGGACATGAATGTCTTATTTAGTGAGACTTAGAACCACCGGTTTAACACAGAAACACACTGGAGAAGTGGTGATTACCTCTAGAACACGCAGATGCGCTGTTTGATTACAGTTGATCTGCTAGTATTGGGACGTCAGAGCAAGACCTACTGGAATTGTTTAATTTAATGCCAATAATATATTATCCAAAAGCGGCCAGACAATATGATACATCCGATCCGCAATGTGTGTTTGCTGTGCATCACATAAGATTCGGTCTTCCTTGTCGAGTATTAGCAGTTATAGGACGACTCATTGATGAGAGAAGACTGTTGCATTTGACCAAATACAACATCACACGGGGCGCTTATTTCACATCAATTTTGTTGTCGCTCTTGCTGTTCAATATTGTTATATCCAGCGCACTTTCGTCCTGGCTGTTCAAAACCCAGCAGTTTTACACGAGATGCTTATCGTGCTGACCTCATTGTTAGGTAAATCACGCCATTAAAGTAGGCACTCATAATTCCTTAATCCAAACAATAAATCGACCGAAGCGTGTGAAGGATTATATGTGTGATGCTTTGTTCGTTCAAAGCCCTCGGAAGTAAAATAATACTATAGTTGCTGTACATTAATGTGCAAGATCTATGTCTTTGGTAGATCATTAAACTTTCGTAGCCAATTAACCGATATCATTTAAACAAGTTTAGCGCCATTGTGTTTATGTGACCCTATTCATGGATATTTCAATTAGATAACTGCTTAACACGCCAACGCGACGATGCCTCGTTTGTGTTGTGTCATAGTGACAAAGGTTGAGCGGCTAAAACTGCTCAGGGTAAGAAATATTGCCGTTCGCTCACTCTCAGGACAAATTTAACTTCCTCTTTTCTCGCAAACACTGGTTAGCAAGAAACATTAGATGCATGCTACAAATAGCCAATGACTGTGGCCGTCTGGGGGCAATGACCGAATGCTGATTTTAACACACATGTTTGCCTAAGAATGGTTAATGAGCAATACACATGGCCTATTGCAGGGCGCAGAATCAAATGAGAAAAATGCAAAATATAGATAAAAAGTTAGCAAACGCGATAAACATCAATAGATGTGTCGGTTATAGAGGAGAGTATGGATGACATGGCCCGTCTCGTCTCAGTTTAATTGAGGCATTAGGCGAGGAACTGGATCATGTCCTGAGGATTATTGAAACGGCTGCCTTGCTTCTCTCGAGTGATCAATCATTCGTTATACTTCATTTAGGAGACACCACAGACAGGTCGTGTGAATGCTGATCAGTAATACCATCATTTGCATTATATGTGTTGAGAATTTTTGCCAATTAACATCCGCCATTTGCATTTATACTGCCATACCTTGGCTCGTTAGTAAATTCATTTGAAACTATGTGATCGCAAGTGAATTTACAAGAAGAATTGTATTTATAACACTGCTATTCACTACAAATGAATTAATAAAAATCACCTTGTTGGAAAACATATGCACTGAACGATGATTAACCATGGAGTACTGCAAGATTTGTAATTTCTTCACACAAAAAATTGTACCTTCGCCCTGGCATTCCACATTTTTCGCTTTAACAATCAATAATGTAAATGCCCATACGCCCATAAGATTGATTAGCCTAAAGGTATCGATCGCAGTCCGTTGCAGGCAAATGATGTTTATTCATCCAAAAAACACATGAAAGCAATATTATTTTTGCATTAATCAATTACATGAATTTGCATTTTGCTAACAGCACGTAGATAGTCACGTGGTATGCATATTTTTAATCATGCATTTTAAGTGAAACTAACAGCTGGGCGTTGACATCGAGCGTGTGGCGCCTTTGCGGGAATGGCGTGGTGATAATAGTTCCTAAAAACTTTTGCAGGAAGTCACCCAATCTAACACTGATTACTTACGTGCGTGGTTTTCTGCAAGAGGAGGATTGTCTGTATATATATCAGGGCTACTGAACACCCGAGGTGGACTAATCCTTCAATGCTTCGTCGCATAACCCTATGTTTCTGAATCAATCATCATCTCCGGTCATCATTGCAAAGGGCAACAGTAGATCCGTTTGAATAATTTTCATGTGCCCGGTTGCATCTGCCAATGGCATCCAGTGATATTGGATCCTCTTTGCGAGGACAAATGAAGTCACGCTTAGCGGTTCGTATAAATAGTTTTGAGGGATTGATTCGCCATTATTTTTAATACAGCTCACGCAAACGACATGTCCTTGGTGAGCTCCGTAATTTATCATAACATTTGATCAATCTACCGAGATTATTAAGGAGGACTTTTTTATATCCTTGTCCTGGATCTCACTGTCTCGCACCAAGCCTCACATAAATCGCTGACAATTGAGGGAAGAGATGGGCTTTTTTTCTACAATAACAAGGTCAGCATCTTATTCCTGACATGTTCCCTAATTAATCTTTAGATTTAGTTAATTTGAATCGATTTCTGTGTTAAGGGGGTATCTCTTTGCCTCATTTCTGTTGACCTACTTCAGTACTGGCCAATGCGTCATATGACAAGCACTAGACTGCTCCCAATAATCATGTCTAGCATCGGTGTGTGGAGGTTGCGGCACCATCTCTCACACAACATTGCATACTTCTTCCCCACATAAAGCGCTCTCTGTAAACGAAATGAACACACTGTTGAAGATTCATGAGCATTCGAACGTTTATCACCCGTATGGAGCCGCTGCATCGATATGTCTGTCTCTTTAAGTGGATCATTCATACGATATCTATTGTGTCGAAATAAAATGTCAGTTTCGTACCAGGGTACTGACGACAGGGAATTAGGGCACTACGCCTCATTGCCCCGCTCCGGCATCCTCATTTGGCCGTAAGCTAATTAAAATATTCGTACCTGCGGTCCCACGAGCATCATGCTATGTGTGAGTCAATGTCTGTGCAAAAGTTTTAGCAAACAGAAAGATTCTGGATCCTAGGCAAACAATTCGTGATGCCTTGTAGCTTTACTTAATTGTATATTCTCAGACTCTTTAAATGAAGTGCCATGCAATCTAAAACGCATTCGTCCTGCGATTTCCAGTTCTTTTGGTGCATTGTATGGCATCGGAGAGCTGTAGATTTGTCTCTGATGAATATCATTACCGGTATTGCTGGCTGAAAGCTACCTGGAAGGTTAGAATAAGCTATGATTTCATTCCGTCAATGAGTTGCCAAAAGGAGATGCATATTTCATTAATATTGTCATCGCAATTGTTTTCCCATACACGTTTCTTTATGCACTGCACTTATCCATCTCTCCATGTTTTCATGCTTGGCGCTTCCATCAGTCTACTGAAGTGTCGGCAATGCTGCTTGCTGTCCAACCGTAGTATCGCATGATGTGATACGCCCGCTTTATAGATATTACAGATATATTTGATACTTTGCTTATCTTATATCCGCTTTGATATCCGATGTAGATAAAATATTTCACCATCACTGTTTCAGTAACACTTACTAGTGACCCGCATTGTCTTGACTTCATTGAACTCTCATTTAACTCAAGATTTTGTGGGCCCTTTGTGCGCTGTGTTTTGTTGACCAAAGCTACAGCGCAAAAATTATCGTATTCGGGGTAATTTTTAGATCAAATCTCCATTGGAGTTGTTTTATAGATGGATATCTATCGGATTTCCTTTAATAAAAATTCAATCACATTTTTACAGGTATTCTCGTACATAAAGAGCCGCTATTACACAGAAAAGGGACATGACGCCCGCATGACCTCATCTGCCACCTGTATGATCCAAGTAATAGCGCTTCAGCTGAGTGTATTTCGCAGGACTTAACGAAATTTACGCCTGTAATCAATGGGTGTATGTGTTGGCAGTAGGAATCATGGGCAATAGCCTTGCGTAACTGATTGCGTAACCAATGTTCTACGAACAGTAGAGTATGAAGAATATTATTCACAATAAAATCAATTAAATAACCTTGCTGGTCGTGTTATGGCTCGGTAGCGTTCACAATCCGCATGAAAACCAGGCCCAGCGCCCATCCTCTCCTCATCGTCTAGGCTGCCAGGCGGACACCAATGGGAAGCAACACAGTTTATGAATCAAGCAACTACATGAATAAGGAGGTCCCATAATGCGGTCATCATTGCATTCCGGCAAGATACTGCAATAAACTCGTGGATAGTCCAGACCTGGCAGACTGGCATGTTAACGTGGGATGCGCTGCTCAGCAGCTAACGACAAGCTACACAGGCGCTATAGTGTTTAACCCGAGGCAGTGGTAGTAGCAGAATATTCCATGTTCTGAGCCTGCATGCTTTTCTGCTCCGTTTTGATATGGATGCCATCTTCAGCTACTGGTGTCTGAGACGAGAGTTAATCTAGATCTGCGCTGGTATTGATTGTGAAGGGTGCCATTCTTTGTGCTCTACCGCCATGTTCACAGTAGGTGACGTAATGGGCAATCGATGTCAGGTCTCAATCGTAACCAGCACCTGGGTCATGTTAGTACTTTTAAGACCGCAGAGTGATATGATATCTGATAGAGCATATCGAATGCTATGTTTTAGGTAGTTACATTCCCTGGAATGTTTATCTTGTACTTGTGACATCTGTTGTGGTATCACTATAGCAATCATAACTTCCGTTCCACCGTGACGTCAATCAGAGTCCCAATGTCCTGGTAGAACACTCACAACGCTACCTCATTCAATATCGTAGCCTTGTTTGTGAAAACAGCACGAATTTCGGGACCATACAATGCAGTAGAAAATAGCCTTGTTAGATTATTTCAGTTAATTAACGAGATATTTCTACATGGCTGCTGCGTAGTGCAGAGCGTGTGTGTGAGCGACCGCAGAGTCTCTATATGCGATTCACAGAAGCGAGAGGTGCAGATGTGGGCTTGTGGAACGTAAAAAAAAACAGAGGAAGTTAGTTTGGTTTTCGAATCATTGGAACGTCGATGTGGACTGAACGATAGAATGTACTTGATGCAGGCTTAATTGGTGCTTACGCTATGAAAACATGAATGTACTTGATGCAGGCTTAATTGGTGCTCACACTATCAAAACATGAATATAATCCTCTCATTAAGCCAACCTGGACGTGGTTATTAACTGAAATGCAAACGAATAGCAGCATAGCGTCCTGCTTGTCTTCGGCTAGCTACATGTGATTGTTTCAGTGAACTCAATCGAGATCATGGCCGGTAGAAAGTTTAGTTCGCAGGCGTCTAGTAGTCCTTTGCCGGACTACAATGGCATAATACCGACATGAATGTGAATGGCTTAGCGTGTCCTTTTTAAATTCACATATTCAAGCTACACCGCGACATCGTGCTTTGAAATATTTATTATCCCGGCGCGAATATTTCGCCTGGAGATGATGTATAGTGAATAAGCTCCACAGTACATATCCTATATCCTCGAGGTGCGCGAGTAGCGCTTGAAAGCGTAGGCAGTGGCGCCTGTATAACAAAGCAGCTAAATAAACAATGAATATGGAAAGTGTCCACTCATTGCACTGAAAGCGTAAGGTACGTGACAGCAATATCGTAATGCAATTATTCATTATCATATGACGTTGTACGTGACATTCACTGTGTCCAGACACGGTTTAAGAGATGAATATGCTTGGTAGCATTTCATGCAACTCAGCGGTGGATTGTATCGAGCAACAGTTTTCATCCTTGATTGTTTCGAGTCCAACATCATTTACCAAAAATATGACCTTACCTCTGTCTGGTGTCACACGTTGCTATGAGCTGACCTGTGTCGGCTATCATGAGTTATAATGAACCGACCTGAGTCGTGTTTCATGAGCTACTGTGAGCTTGCCTGTGTCGTGTGGCATGAGTTATTATGTTCCGATCTGTGTCAGGTGCCATGGTTAACTATCAGCTGAACTGAACTGTGTCGGGTGTCATGAGCTACTATCAGCCGACCTGGGTCGGGTGGCATGATTAATAACGAAGTTACCTGTGTGGGATGCCATGCATTTTCATAAGCTGTTCCTTGTGTGCCTTCGTGCTTTATTATAAGCTGGCCTGTTAATAAAGGCATGCTTTATTGGGACATTTCCTTAGCGGCATGCTCTGTTATAGTCATACTTGTCTTTGGCGGCACACTTCAGTAAGAGCCTACATGTGTGAGGTGGCATGTTTCAGTAAGTGCCTTCATGTGTTAGGCGACATGCTTCGGTAAGAGCCTACATGTGTAAGGCGGCATGCTTCAGTAAGAGCCTAAATGTGTAATGCGGCATGCTTCAGTAAGAGCCTACATGTGTGAGGCGACATGCTTCAGTGAGAGCCTTCATGTGTGAGGTAGCATGCTCCAAATAAAGCTTACCTGCGTGGGCTGGCAAGCTTTATTAGAAGCTTGCTCGTATGGTCAGGTATGCTTGATTAACAGCCTACCTGGGTGTCATACTTTATTGAAAGCTTCCTGTAGTGGGTGGTTCGCTAAGACAAACCAAACTGTTTGCATGCGGCGTATTGGAATATTGCTACAAATCGTCAAAGGTAGCATGATATATTACGCTCACATCGCCATATTATATTGAAAACAGTATGATCGCAACAGTGCTAATTCGTTAGCAGGTAATTATGTGGCCTAAATGGAAGATTAAAGGGAAATTGATTGAAGAGAATCGTCTTATACTTAATTATTGGTACCTAAAACCTGGCACGTCTCTCTGTTGAGTTTAGAGATTCCCCAAAATTTACAAATAATAAAGAACATATTTATTTGTGAGTGTAAATTTAACAAGAATCAGCCTTTGTTGCAGCAATTCACAGGATGGATTTGTAACGAATGACCAGGGGAAGCATGATCATTACACCGAGGAACACGTTTGATTACAAAGTTGAAGTATATGGGATGTCATTATCTGGACGTTTCATACCAGCCTTCGTGGTCTACAGCGATCATTATGCAATGAGTTCAACTTGAGACAGTACGTGATACAATGTTGTGGTCAGGCGTCTATATAATGTGTCTACGGCATTATCCTATTCAGCATATGTGTTCTAAGTGTTGCTCAGGTAGCTACTCCACCGAATAGTACTATATATTTATCCTGGCAATAGCGCTATAAGGCTAGTCACTCCGAGAGCTATTTCAATACTAACCAAACGAAAGGGGGTACCTGCCATCAGCATTGTACATGGTGATATACATTTAAATAACACTGAAATACTAGTTGTAATGATACATTGAATGCCTGGTAGTCACTTCAATCATCCATGAGTTATTTAGCTCGTGGTTCTATCCATATTCGTGTAGCATCCATGTCATGCGTATAATACTTAATTCGTTCTATATCTACCACATTAACACTCTCTGACTTGTCCTCTGCGGTATTTATAGCTTCCTCGTCAAAACAACCAATATGGTCCTGGTTGTATAATGACCATCAGTAGGGTCTTTGTGTCGCGGTGCTGTGTATATGTCAGATGTAACTTAATTATAGGTTGGTTTCAAGGTCTCAATGTAGAAGATAACGGCTTGGAATGAACGCGTATTATGTCAGATACACCTCGATTAAGGCTCAAATTGACGGACTCATTATGCCAGTTACAATTCGACTCTGACTCGATCCCAGAGACAACTCAATGAAGGCTTAGAGAAAAGCTTTGATTACGTTAGATCTTGAAACGACTCAAGGTGAAAGTCTGATGATGTCGAGGTCTGCCAGTCTTAATTGGATTACGTCTGAATGGTACGCCTACTCAGAAACGTTGTCCCGACATTACAAAGAACGTTGTGTGGCACAGCGAGACACAAACCGATTGTGAACGCCTCGTCACGTTATGCCATTAGCGAACCCAAGGTGTTTTAGCCACTAGCACACGATGGCAACAGTCTGTACTGTAACGATTATGGTTACACTGGTTATCTGTATTTCAAATGACAATTTATCTGGTCGCCTGGCAGCAGGAATGTGTTATCTTCCTTCATGTTCCAGCCGTCTTTTAGTAAGTCACCCATCTATAATGCATGGCGTTACTGGGATTTTTTTAATGTAAAATTGATATTGCGCTTGTGGACATCTTCTTTATATTCCAGAACCAATAAATTTCGTTATGCTTTCCGTATGGAAAGGTGAAATGCATTGAGAGCTCAAGTCATATATATGGTTACAGGTAATGTTTGACAGGACAACGGACCTGAATCAAAGCCTAGTGAATATTCCATACGCAGGTAAAGTTATACACAGGAAATGCATTTCTATCTTTCAATAATTGGTATTGGTTCAACGATTGAATTGTGCATGCGAAAACACGCATGGTAACTGATAACTGGAATGCAGGATAATTGCCGTGATAACCTTACCAAATCTTCACCATGGTTCATCCAGCGCCGCGTTGTTAGGACGCACCGCGTGATACTGGATATAATTCTTCTCACTGACAATCTCACAATCTCTCATACAGTGATCCTCAGTCATTTCAGGCTCACACTAGTGATCCTCAGGTGAGCATCACCCAAATACTCTCCTTTACTCCGACCGTCTCTGGTGTGCTTGTGATTTGTCGTTATGGCTTGAGGGGATCCCCTGCTGACATTACTCGCCTCGGAAGGTCCCCATAGCAGCCTAATGGTCGAGAATATGCGGGTTACGAACCAGTTAATATACGGCGCCAATGAATGACCGCATTATTCACCGTAACAAAATAGAGAGGCATGCGCCTTATGTAGCGAGCTAGCTAGAAAGCCTGCAGTCCTTAATTTGGGTAATTGAGAAGAGTCGGATAAGGGCATAACAGGCTCATTAAACTCGGTATAAGATTTATCCAAACATTACACATAACCAGCATTAAATGGGCATGGAACAGTACTCGAATAATAGGAATTGGGCATTTGAGCACTACCCAACAGATGACTGAAGAATCGGACATCGCAGTTATAACACATGTTAACGACTTATATCGGTCAGAAGGTGCTGTCCTTCATTGTCTGATTATTGTATAAATGAAAGAGGGGGATCTAAGTTTTGCCTCTGTATGTACCTTCATACAATTGCACAACCGCAAGAAGTCCGCTAGAGCAGACACATAAAGGGAACGGTCTACTGTGAGCATGCCACTTTTCTATTGTTGAATTCTCAGCATTGGTAATTGGACCTTTTGCACTTTACAGCATAAACCGCACGTGGAGAAGGTAAATTAACACGGTCGGCATATGTATTTAGCGGTGTAGGTTTTATACGGTGCTGACTTTTATGACCAGGAGTAAATGCTTGTACGTTTGGCACACAAAGGGCATTCAATGCTCTGTTAGCAGGCTTCATCGCGAAACACAAATGGGTTGAACAAGTAGGTGATAATATAGCACCCGGTCATCTGCCCTCCATACACCACAGGTATTCTTGGAAAAAATGCAACATATTGTTATCGGTGATATCATTACTATCGGTTTCACATCACCTGTTTTTTATTATTATGATCCACGGATCGTGAATAGCTTCATTGTAACAATGAAACCTAATACGCTTGTGTTTAATGAACCAAATCAAACAAGGGACATGTATTTCCGCTTATAATTGGGGAAGAAAACAAGTAAGCAACTGCATAAAGGAAATATCTATATGTCTGGAAGCCAGTTATAGCCGGTGCTAGTTATGGCATATCTAAGCCAATAGATAGCCATGTATTGTACGGGTTCTAAACAAGATAATGACGAGTTGTCAGAATAAGGCAAAGACGTTTCACTTGCTTTGTCCTCTGAAAGCGCTTATGGCAAGCTTTTTTTGCGCCAACGGTGGATGCAAACATGGAGATACAGCGTTTCCCCGCTGCTCAGGGCAGATCTGGGACAGCGATCTATGATTATATAGAGAATCAAGTGAATTGTACGCATAGTCGTGTCCTATAAAAGCAGCTGTATATATATATATATATATATATATATATATATATATATATATATATATATATATATATATATATATATATATATATATATATATATATATATATATATATATATATATATATATATATATATATATATATATATATATATATATATATATATATCCTAATAAAGGTCTGTTGACTTTGGGACTTACCTACATGACTGTCTCTGAGTAATAACACATTCGCTGGTGGTTCACGGCAATCTGATTAAGTTATCAATCTCAAATGCTGCCTCATAACTAACGAGAGGATGAAGTTGTCATTTCCTGGCGTAGCTGCTACAATGAGCTACGCAACTTGTAATTGCGTAGATTCAAAACAAGCCGCAAGGATTTCTGTATATTTATGTCACCGGGTTTATAAAATGCATGCTTTCTCCATTTCTATAGGTGTCCTGGACTTGATTCGAAGCTTAATGTTTTTATGAACCTTTCACCACTGTACATTAAATATACATTGATCAATTTGTATAATTTAAGATGCGTTTCTTTGCCATATTCGCATTTTAGATATTTTCTGTAGGACGTCAAGCTACGTTGATCTGGCTTAAGTAGTGCTGTGTCGAAAAACAGGGCGGCACATATATATATATATATATATATATATATATATATATATATATATATATATATATATATATATATATATATATATATATATATATATATATATATATATATATATATATATATATATATATATATATATACTATATATATATATATATATATATATATATATCTCTATATATATATATATATCTATATATATATATATATATATATATATATATTCATAAAGATATGTACACATGCGATTTATATTCAAGAAATCCAAGAGTAAACATTAGCAGCAATGGGCATTCGCTTACTGTCTGTTCTTGGTAATGCAGCATAGAGTCTTGGACGTCCTGTGGTAATTAATGGCAATATCTTAGCGTTGTATAAGCGAAACAACATAAACGTTGATAATAAAAGACTCGATAAATTGCAACAACGTCTTTATGATGGAGTGTATGTGATGAGGCTAATGAAGGGCTACTCCCACAGGCCAGGGACCTATAGACATCCTTCGCTCATCAAGGTTACATATAGGGGTATCTAATGTAATCTGCTCTGGTGCTTCACTTTATCGCTTTATCGACTTTCTTATCGCATTACAATATGTTGTTTAGATAATATCTTAAGTGAGTTATGACTGCTCTTAACAATTAGTAAATCCTTTAACAAAAATTGTTGAATTAATTCATATGAATTCATATGCCTATGACCTCTCCTTATGTTGTTATAAAAAGGGGAATGGAATAATAAATAGTCGATGAGAATATGTATTCACCTGCCAGTGCGTGCATCAAACATTTGTCATGCATATGGACTAACATACCAACGCTTAACCCGGGCGGTTTTAATTCTAAATAAATACATATAAAGCATCAAACATAAATTACCTTAAAATAGGACCATTTACAGTAACTATAAATCAAGTCGCAATTGTGAACTACACACTTCGTATAAAATAATCCCTCGTGTTCATATTTGAAACGATTAGCTGTTTAAATGTCTGTTTATGGTAGTGCCGATAGATGTTGTCAGACAACGTATAGTCCAATACAACAGGAGTTTTACATAGTCGCTGAACTTGACGACATACATTTATATAATATTTTGATAATGTAATCTCGATATATAAGTCTTTATTTAACTATAAGGTGGCTGAAGGCTTTATTGTGCTTATGGGCGTCATTCATTGAATCTTTTGAAATTCGTTATCCTTTAAAAACAGACAAGAAAGGCCCGAATCTAGTTCACTGTCCTTTGGAAATGTTTTTTGCGAGTTAAAGCCCAGATGTTAGATAAGCTAATTATTAGAAAACAGCCATTCTTGTCACGTCGTATAGTTACATAATGATGGTATGTAGTTTTATTTATTTTATCGCTCATACGCTCAAGTCCGACACAGATGGCTTATTTAGGATATGTTGAGACTATTATTTTCATTAAATAAACCAAGGAAATTTCCAGCGGCTTGGTGCATGATCAAACATTAACGGTGATAGACCTCCGCTACACAGAGACGCCGAACGCACCGTGATTTGACGTTTATAAGATTTATAATGAATGTATTTGATATCTGTTGGCGAATAACTAAACTTAACCCACTTAATATCCCTATGAAGAGGATAACTGAGCAACTCGGGTTTGGTTTGGGTGCCATTACGATTGATATGGAACCAGTTGACTTGGTTAAAGCCATGGTGGCTTTTACCTGATGATGCGGGAGTTTAGAGAGCAACAAATAAGACGTCACCTAGGCAGCATAAGAAGAACGGTGTAACCGTGTTGAGCGCTACACTTCTCCAACTCTTCAGAGGTTGTTTAATGAAGGATTGTGAAACAGTAACATTCGACAGATAGTACTTTTACTTGCAATATACTCTTTACTAGCATGTTTCGACTGTGTTTATCTCTGCAACAATGCCAGCATCAACACTGGTCGTCGCCGCTTGTGTTAAATAGTTCGTATGAGACTGGACGATTGAATGCATGAGACGCAGCCATCCCGTAATAGCCAGCTGTAATATTCACATGACATTCAACTGTCATATAAAACATATAGATTCAATTATCGCAATTCTTACCATAGCCTATATAACTAGCTGGTTCCGTAACAGAGACCTATTGTACAGTAGTTAGCTATTGATATATTCACCAGAATGATTAACATTGGACAACTAACCCGTATCATAAAACTTTTAACGATCTAATGGAATGTTTCTATCTTGCATGGATAGGAGCAATGGCTCAAATAGAACAAAGTGACGACGCTTTAGATGAAAAAATATTTAATTCATAAGGTTACAGTTTAAAAAAAAACCTTCTGGTTAACTTTGGAGATTCATTTATACGACCCTTCAGCGTCCTGGTCGAATCAACTAATCGCCTGTTACCGGTGGTAGGGCTGGAAGTCGGATACTTGATCATATCCAATTACTCGAAGCTTGACCATTTCTTTTAATTCCTGCCCAATTTACTTAACATTATATGTGCATTTCGGTCATTTTTGAGCACAAGATTTAGATCAATATTTTTGAAAACCAAATTAGCACGAGCAATATTTGCTGATCAGTCAATGCTCTTACCGCCGACTATCTACCTGCTTGCCACAGCGTAAGATAATATGGAAAAACAGCATGGATAAAGTGAGAATATTTGCCAAAATTCGATACTAACCTTGTATAACGATACCATCTAAAGTCTGTCATACACAGCACAAAGGGAAATTATCCTAATTGCTCTATTTGAAGAAAAGCTTTAGACAAGTGCTCGTCGCTGTTCGGCTAAATGTATCAGTGTGCTATATGCGTGCTTATGTGATGGGGGGAATGATGCATAGCGTGATGTGGCATCACTGTCTCATATATTCCATCACACTACCATTCCTATGCAACCCGCGTATTGACTATGCGTTATATATAAATTTATCCTGCAAACAACAGTGTGCAGTATTTACATGCGGTGCTGGTCATATGTCAATGGGCCCTGGCAAATGCTCGTTTACAAGGACAAATGTCTGCCACCAAGTGCCGCTTAAGCGTTGTTTATTGCTAATCATTCTATTAAGGATTTTGTCTTCACCTTTTATTGTACCTAACAACATGTCACTGACCTTGACCTTGATGTCGATGAGTTTTTTCTCCCACTCTAAGTATTTCAGTACCGCATGGCTTGCCCACGATTGACTTTAAGACTTGGACAAAACATTAACACATAGTAATCTAGGCAAACCAAGGTGTATTCAGTGCTGTAATAACTTGCTTCGTCTCACAATAACCTAGATTCATTGCATGAATTAAACGCATTTAATGCCTGTTTTAAGGACGTTCATCAGCTCAGGGATGTTATAGATAGCCATGATACGCTAGTCGATGGCTACGTTGTGGTAATACCGGTTACAGTTAATGATTCATTGGGGGCGAATTGTAGGTACTTTTGTATCGTTCTGTTGTCCAGTCCTCGCCCGTGATGACTAATAATCGGCCCGTCATAGACATCACAGAGATATTTTTATCTTAACCCTGGGTGTGGTAATGAAAGCATGGCATCATTTTATTAATACACTTAATATCCATTTTGCGCATATGAGATATTGCTTTTGTTTTTGATACAATGACTCGATGGAAGCCAATTCTAAGATTAAAGAACTCTGTATAATCAAAAAGGTGCACTTGATTATATAAATAGGATGAAGCGGATTGCAAAATACACTCCAACTGCATGCACTAGGTGCTCAGGACAAGACAATCAATTGTATCTAAACAAACATCGTCTCTCGCCGCGAACACCAGTGCAATCTAGATCCCACGTGTTTTGGCAAGCTGGAAGTACTTGACATATTCAACTGATAGCTTGCTCTTTTCCACAAACAGTCATAACAGCTGACTTTGTGTTTATATCTCTGTCTCCAGCTCGATATCAGCAACATCCCCTATCCAACACAGCGGCGTATCAAACGAAGGCAGGCTACAATGTTACGCGGGATCCACGCAAAAGTCTCTTCCAGTAACTAATTCAGTGCTATAGGAAGTTTCTTGTGTGAAGGTAAAATGACCACGATGTACTCTGACCTGAGCGTTGTATCGGGGATGAATAATGTCTGCGTCTGCTAAATTCGGACTTTGGTAGGCACATCTATGCTTTATCGATGACTCAGCGATTTGAATTATCTCGGTGTGGTTTCAGCTTTGAACCAATCACATATAAGTGTCATGAATTGGACGGGATAAAATTGCTGCGCAAAGAATGCCCTTGATGCTGACTTCGCATACGAACACGTGTTCCATATATTTATCTAACCGGCTAATGTCGAGTCGCCAAATCAATTCAGAAAACATCTGAGCCACTTAACCTTAACTGCAAAACAATCACTGGAGCGATAACTTAAATAACACAGCTGTTGCAAGGAGCAAGCGCTGATAGGACAGAGCAGAGACAGAGTAAAGGCAACTACGACTTTACAGAGAAAGCTTCGTGTTTTAGTACACAATTATTAAGGTCGGCTATATATGTTCCATATCTTTTGACCTAGAACGTTACATTGTCACTAAAATCCTTCCATGGATGCTACAAGATGTCTTCACGACTTCATCAGAGCCATGTCATAACAAGTATCTGGTACACACTAGGTGCTCTGCCAACGACGACCCAGCAATGGGAAGCAATCTTAATTCATGACTAGTTTTAAATAACGGACGATCTTCCCTTGAAATCCCCAATATAGCTATCCAATGATGAGACACAAATCACCGCACCAGGCAGCAAGTCAAAGTTTTCAACAGTTATTGCACCAAACATATTGTCATGGTATCGAATTGCCTTATACTTCCGATTATCTGACCACTATTTAATAGAACAAGGTACAGAAAAAGAACAGTTGCTTTTTTAATGTTTTAATGCCGCTGGAAGGTCGGAACTGAAAACTTCTACTGCCAAATATTAAATGTGCTTTTTTTCGCACCATCCTCATTTGCTAGACGGGTGGGGTGTTGTTACGTGATCATGTCGCCATTGTTTGTGATCCACTCAGCTCAAACCATATCTGAGTATACTTTCGCATGTCTGATGCATTTGGGACTTTTAGTAACATATACAAAGCAAAATGCGGTTTGGCCTAGTGCGTGTAACAGACAGCTTGCCAGACGTAGTGTCAATTAATCATACTCACTGTACGTGGGCTGCCGCCGACTGCATTATGTCGCTTGGGAACCACATTAAGAACTACATGATGTCACACTAGAAACACCCATCGATTTAAGGTGCTGTATCGTACTCTGCCAAGTAATCTGCATTTTCTTTCCGCTTGTTGGCGGATAGATGAATATCTGTGAGCGACATTGGTTTTTATTTTACCAATAAAATATAAGTTGTGTCATTCAGCAGGTTGTGACTCGGTCAGTAGTTGCTACCAGAGACGTGTATTGTGTACTTTTATGCAAGGGATGTAAGTGTACTCGGCAAATTGTTCAGTGTTTTAATGATATAAGCTGCACACACAAGTGACCGAATATTAATTAAACAATCGTATTAACTAATTTTGCCAGGCAATATGTCTGTGATCGACAAAAATTGTCACAAAACGTCTGAGTCCACCGACTCGTCGTGGGTTGGATCACACAATGTCTGGAATTCCTGCTATATTATCTTGCCCACGTCCTATAAATGAAATCATGTTGGATGTGAATAGGTGATAATTTCACGTAGAATAACCGTTCTTAGCTGGTTCTTCTGGTTGAGAGACATAGAAAATGGGTATATATATATATATATATATTTATGTTAATTCAAATATAAACACACACACATATTTACATATACATATATATTTACACCATATATATAACACATCTTTACACACTTTATATGTATATATACGTGCACACGCACACACACGCACTCACACATTTACGTATATACATATATATATGTTTACATACACACATATTTATATATACATTAATATATATATATATTTGTATATATATGTATATATATGTACATATATATATATATATATATTATATATTATATATATATATATATATATATATATATATATATATTATATATATATATATATATATATATATATATTCATTTGATTATATATGTATATATACGCACAACACTTCGACAAGTTAATGAATGGTAACTGGATTGCAACGCACGCTACGCAGCCATTAATTTTCTTTAGTTGTAAGATTCAATTAACTCTATCTTCACTGCCTTCATGGTCAACAGCTGGGTATCATTAGTAAGATTAAGTGACCATTTTTACGCTCTTTTTAAACTGTGGGCCATGTTCAATGGGTCTGGAGATGTCTCTTAGATGTTCATAGTCAGCTGTAATGATGATTAGGTCAGTGAACGTATTGCTTGCCAGATTGAAGACTCTTATCTAGCTATAACATTCTGTGAGTAGACTTGAGTGCTTTGAAAGGCAAAGGGTCCCCTGCATTAGCGCTTAGATCGACCCTTAATGGCACGTTTTGGTCGTTTAATTACAGCCTAACAAGCTATAGGGTGTTTGTAGCTCTTCTTTGTTTCATAGAACTTCCGTTGGATGAAGTTATTATTATGTCTGTACCTTATTTATACAAGACGTTTTTACACGCACTGCAGGGTGTTCCACAGCACCTCAAAATCATAGTGATGTATGTACTACAAACATTCAATTAAAAGATGATCTGCTACGTAGTCATCACGGAAAGGGTAAATACAACTGACTTCACAATAGGACCGCGACGACGTAGAGTAATCTCGATAAACACCTTTAATCCGGCTTTGATAAGACTTGTCCATATCAGATGTATAGCTTAGGCTAGGACGGGCCTGGTATCACGCCATGACATTGATGTAACCTTCAACTGCATCACCATATCAAGTATGACATTAAACAAGAGAACGTTAGCATAAATTACGGTGTGTTATCTAGCTATATCTGCCTGGTATTGGTCCGCAGCCGTCTAAAGTAGGCGTCCACCAACACCTGGATATTTTATATGACACAGCTTGCGTTCAGCTAGTCACGGGTTTCAGACATCCTGGCGATGGATCACCCACATTTCTCGTTAATACGAGGCCATTAGTCGCAATTTCCTGGAAGTGTACTAGAGGCGAGTATATCGGCTCAAGGTCAACTGCATCCTCAATAATGGGTTCTATAAAATATCAGCCTTGTCTTTAGAAAACTTTTGTGAGTCTTCGAATACATACCTTCATGCTCTTTCATTCATCGTGTTGCGTTTGGCAGGAGCAATGAGGGTAACCATGATTCACCATTTAAAGGTTGATGATTGAAAGAGGTCCTGGCTTAACTAATAATAGTCCACTACATACCTAGGACTAAGTCTATTGATTCATGGCTTAAGTGGGCAATCAGTGGACATTCGCGTACAATGAACTGATCCGAACCATCATTGCGTAAAACGCTATATATTATTGACTGGGCATCGCCTTCAACCCTTGTGGTTCACGGTCGTGGTATTTCTGCTGTTGTAACGAAGGATATATTCTTATTGGTTCATCTCGTAAATCAATAACTTACAAGTGTATTTGTTTTGATAATTAGAGAACAATAAATGGACGTTTCCGTCACTGCCTGTAAGATCCAGGTCAGTGAGTCTGGACGAACTGACAGCATGCACGGAAGTCGTCTACTGATTATAACATCCCAGGGCAGGCTTTGTCCACCCCTTCCCTATTGAGTGCATTTGGTAAACTGATCATGCAATGGCTACGTGGTTCCAGCGAACTTTCAATAACAGCAAATGATCAGACACATTCGGTCGTACTCGTGCTTCACATGACATATACGATGGAAATAATGGATCTCGTGGAATCATTACTGGTAAAAGAGAACCTCAGGCAGATGAACCACACTATTACCAGCTAATCATTTGTGCCGGAGTTGTTAATGATTAGGTGACAAGAATGTTAGGTCGAGCGTTGTGTCGTTTCGATTAATTAAGGTTTGTCTGTAATAAGAATCAATGTGTAATTTGTTATTATTGATACAAGCTGACGTCACACTTTAATGGTCACTATCACACACACAACTTGGAGGAGACGGATAAGTAGCAACTGGAAATCACCCGGTAGTAGATATTTTTATGGGAAAAATCCTAAAACCTAGAAATGTATTTACTGTCGGTCATTATGTAGACAAAATCTGCGCACTGTTTGGTTTTGATAAAGTACAAAATTGTTTCATACCTGATTAAGTGTAGAAGCCCAGAATGTCATGGGTGAACTTTATGAACCACCCTTCAATCCCACTAGTCATTAATGTTATCATACTAACTTACATAACGTGATGCATACTACGTTCCCGGACAGTGGCAAATTTAATGAGGTTTTCCAATATTATCTGTTAACAGTGACTATTTCAATGAGGTGTCATACAGCCAGCGCTTTGAACATTATATCAATGTGGGAGAGGAAAGTAGTATGGAGTTTAGAGTACAAAGTATGCATGCAAACCTCAATCAAATGAGCCGGGCTGTAATCTCGACATAAAGACGCAGACGAGACGCATTCGTTGACAGTATTATAAATCGTAGGCAATGGGAAAGCTCAGGGCGGTTGAGCTCGGAATAACTTGAATGACCAGTTGAGGCTTCATAAACCAAGGGCAGTCATGTAGCTTATTCGGCGACGTGCGCAAGGACTCTTGTGGCTCATCAGTCTATTGTTGCCAGACATGGTGGGAAAAAATTGCTCCTCCCCCCACACTCAAACCGAAGAGCATATCGAAATACCAGTCGAAATAGGTTTTTTTTTAAATCGCTGAAAACTCTTACTTAGTCACCATTCTTCAATGTGACTACGATATATTAGAAAGAGCACCAATGTTCGTAGTTACGCTCGTAGCCAGTATGACTGAGCAAGGTAACGAAGAACCATTGCACTTGTTATGACTGAAATCTCGTATAATACGGCTCCATTGGGACCTCACACAGGTAAACACTATGTTCAATGATATCAGGTCGAGCGTACTGGACATGACAACTCACCTGTTATGAGATTGGCAAAGGCTCTGAAGATTACAAATCATCGTTTTGACAGAACTTCGATTCAATGCGTTAATTTATCTCAACGTTTTTAACTGCTGTCGCCACCAAATCAATTTGTGTGTGTGTGTGTGTGTGTGTGTGTGTGTGTGTGTGTGTGTGTGTGTGTGTGTGTGTGTGTGTGTGTGTGTGTGTGTGTGTGTGTGTGTGTGTGTGTGTGTGTGTGTGTGTGTGTGTGTGTGTGTGTGTGTGTGTGTGCATGAGGGTTGCTATCGGCCTTTGTGTATGCAGCATAATTTTAATGATAACTTTTGCGTGCGGGTGCTTGTCAGCACCTGCTGTCCGGCTGAACACCCACTTTGAAAAATACCAGAACAAATAAACGGTTTATTTGCAGTAAGTGATAAGCATTAACGCTTCTCATTCGGTAAACGCTGATTCGTTTGTTCCCTTTGGATCGGATTTATTTCGTTATTAAGTATGCGCTCGTTTTACAAAAGGTAGGGTCTTCAATTTGTACTTCTTAAATTCAATAACAGAATTGTCTGCTGTATTATAACTGCTTGATTCAACATTTACATCGCCAGCTTTGTGGCTATCAGTCTTTCTGCAAATGGACTACACTCCACCATTGTCAGCATTGAAAATCACCCTTTATCGTAAAGCACTATTATCGATTCATCATAAACAGCCAACATTGAAGATATAGTGACAGATTGTTTGTTACAATGCTGAAGCTTCAAATCAAAATAAATTCAATCTCAGATGAATTTGCAGATTTGTGGCCTGTCTCGTCGCCTTTTGCGTTCTTAATTTTTCTATTATTACGTGGGAACATAGATATGAGCCAGTAGAGGAAAGGGGTAACCTTACGTTGAAAACCCGCGCCATCCCCGTTTGCAATGCTCAAGCTTTCCGTCAGTACATCAAGATAAGCCATAAGTTGCCTGATAAAGGAACCTGGTCTATCGATCCGATCGATTATCAGCCGGATTTTTGTCGATTTCAACCAATAGATCTGAGAAGGTGTCTAAGCCATATGCACTATGGTAACATTCTGTTGACCGGAGATTCACAAGGTCATCATTACTTTCTGGGTCTCAGCCGACTTCTTCAATCGCACTCTATATTTTGCAATATCATTAAATCTGAACATAATGTAAGCTCCGCCGACAATCATCTTCAATCACCTTATTACGGCATCGAAAATGTTTCTTTACGCACCCGATCTGCAACAGTGTTTTGCGACTGTCGTAAATGCCTTTCTGTGAAGCAAGTATGCCAGGTCCCAACGGAGAATGGAAAATCAAATAGGAACTTTACACTCGAGTACGTCGGAGGCTCGGAAGAAAAGTTTCTGATTATCCGGACTTATTTATATCAATACCCCATATAAACCATGTTAGAGGCAACTTGAGTAACTGGACCAAACGAATTGACAATCTGGTTGAAATTGTGACAAGTACTCACCACCCTGACACAACAATAGTGATGCTATCGGGAGCTATGTCATGTCCGTGGAAGAAGCGAATCACAGATGGCGGCCAAAACATGTTCATCCCAAGAAAGAATGCTTACATGTTCGAGCAGTTACAGGAAACATTTTTGTATTCAAAATCAACCAGATTTTATTCATTTTTGCATTTAGCAAATGTGTCGAGCAGCAAATCTGATCTATGACGGGGTGCACTGTTTCGAGGTGCGGTATGACGTCATTATGAGAAATGTTTTTTTCAATGTTATGTAATATTTAATGAAATTCCAAACGAGATGAATAAGTCTTACCCTTAGGAGATTCAGGTCATGGAAAAGTTGGTTGGATATTTCCATGTCATTCTATTCAATATACTGCATCTGTACATAAAACTGATTCTGTATTGGTTAGAATTAAATGCGTTTCAAATACTGCGTGAGATGGTTTATGGGTTTTAAATATCCCCTATATAACTACTTATAATTTTTCTGGATATAACTGGGTTTTTTTCTTCAGAAAAGATGATTCATTTTCTTATGCATATTTGACATATTTGCTGGTCGGTTTCTATCTTAAACAAGCATATTAGATATACAGTACCGGGATTGTTGTTATTGACAGCATAAACAATTAATTCATCTTTCTTAAGCTCAATCAAATGTCAATAACTTATTCTACAATGTTGGAGCACTTAATCTTGACCACCGATTCAATGTCAGTTAATTGTTCTTTCGACGGCGAAATGGCCTAATTTGACGTAATCTATGCCTGATTTACTTTCACTAGTGGTAAATATGGGATCCGACTGCAACATAACACGCTTAGTATTTTAAATCAACTCATAGAGGCGGTATATCAAAGCCCAGCAGGTTGTTATCTGACCTTGCAAAGTAGGCAAAAGGTTTGACGCTAAAGAATTAGTTTAAAACTCAAGACCACTGACGCTCGTTAGGATCTAAATTGTTATCAATCTGATATTTATGTTGTGTGTTCTTGGGATGGAGACACGGTTGACGAATACGCATTTTAAGTAATTTCATTATCCTTGAATAAGCCAGCTAATTGCTGCATACACATTACGACATATTGTATTTTGAGTCATAATTACCTATTTGGATTTTACTATAAAAATGCACCCATTGTTGGAGAGAGTATTCTCAAAAGATATGCTTAGCATTCAACACCATGGAATTGGCATTTTCGTTGCACGTCATCAATCTCTAGTTGCAATCTGCAGTAAATCGTCTGCAGCTTTTTGACCAGCATAGTTTCAGTAATATTTTGCACACGTTCACCTGCTCGCGTCAGGTTAATGGCAGAGTCAACCCATAAAACGGGTATGTAAAAGACAATTGCTCACGAGTTGTGGTTCATGCCTTTGTCTAATGAAGACTGAGCAAGTGCTCTTTCCGAGTTTTTCCTTTTCTAAGAAATAAAGCTGCTTTCCCTTGTTTTGAGATTAATGGACCTTGTGATCAGTTAACATTTGCATAATGCGTAGGTCTCGATTGGTTGGCTAATGAAGGATGAACGATGTCCCGACGCCCCGGTGCTTCCTCGACCCCTGATGCTATATTACAGGTGTTGAGATATATTTGTAATTCATTCCTTCTTGTTACAATATGACGATTGATAGCTTACCCAATCAATTAAATGGATCTCCAACCTTGTACATGCACGCACCTAATTGGGCAAAAGAGTGCATCGTGTTACAGCAAATCACTGAAAGAGCAAATGAATAATAGAGACAATAATTCAAGTGAATTAGACGCTTTGTATGGTCTGGGAAGTCTCTCAACGTGACCGTCGATGTCTGCCAATACGATGACGCACTGAAATCTGGGAAGTCTAAGGGAAGAAATTTACCAGGCAGCCTTATGTGTGGCTATAGGCGAAAGGGCGATAATTATCACGCCTTGTTATATACTTTAAGAGCACTTAATATCAGTTGACGATTTATTAGCTTATTTCTGCATATTAAGTGAACATTTACTCGTAGCAAGTTATACGTTCATAAATTGCTCATGCGAATAATATGTAATTAACTATTTACCTCATATTGGATATACAACCAGACATTTCCCTTACACGGTAAGAGTATGATTGGTGATGACATCGGTGGTGTGACTGTAAACACCCTGCCAATAGAGAGGCACTTATTATGATATGCGTGTTAATCCCAGTGTAGAGGGAAGCCATACGAATCAAACTTTACACGTGTCTTCATTCGATACAATTAATATGCTATATCCCGATCGGATGAAATGTTCTAAGACACAATATCACCGGAAGTTGCAACCGGTATTGGCTCAGCACAATCAGATAAAACCATCGGATCTATAAGTCAAACCCTTCACAAATATTGCGACGAAATCAAATCCTAAAACCCAGAATTCATCGCACGTGTAGCCAACAACATTGGATTTAAGCTTCATCACATGGCCACTTAAATAAGAGTGGTCAACGGTAGTTTACCCTTTACACATCTGCACTAGCGAGTTCTGTCAAATACATATTCACTTCTTCTGGAATTGAAGCATTTAATATAGGCGGATAATGATTATCAAAAATGGTATTTCAGATGCAGTCACCATATAAATATTTCAAAGCTGAATGTGGGGCAATTGTTTCATTAATGAGCAGGCACTTCACATAGAAGACACGTTTTATCGCATATTTACTTGTCGCTTGGGGTTAAGATGACACCACGTTGATATCAAATATCATGATCAGGTATCTATTGGTCATAAGGTGGAGGTGTTCTTGGCAGCGAGGCACCGCTTGGCAATTTCATGTTTAAATAAGGTGATCTTGTTGCAGACCAGCGTGGTCCTGGATCTAATTTGATCAGTTATGAACAGGCGCAGGAGTCGAATACTTTCTAAGTGACTCATTAATTTGTCAAGACTATATTAGCAGCGGAGTGCTGTCTCGTAACTAAACGCGACCTCATCTCTTTCACGTTATATTTATTACTCAAAATGTGCTGTGGAAATGTTGTCTTGGGCTGCCTTGCTGCAGTATTAAGAATAGATGTGTTGCAATATACCAACCGATTGGGGGTTGATGTAAGGGATTTTGGAATTGCCTATTATCAGGAATGAGATACTGCTACGATGAAGCCAATGTATCATCATACAAAATTGTCACGTATTGGGTTCTATCCGCGAAAGCTTTTGCTCATCCTGCAGAATTTATCCACGTTCCAGGTCTCTGGACATCAGTAAGATCGATGAGTTGATACTCCGTGGCAATGTATGATTAAAAGGACTGTGATCAATTCATAAAGAAGAGTAAAATGGGATATCGTTTATTCAATCCGTCTTTACAACGCTGTGGAATTCCGAATTCAGAAATATATATGGCAAGTTGAATATAATATGTTGGAGGAATAAGATAACTATTAACGTAGATACAATTGCAGGAGTTTTCAGACAAGACTGCATGCAACCTCCGTACACGTAAGTTTCTTCCCATGAGTCTCATTTGAACTAATATCTACCGTTCATTTGATTAGTGGCCAAGGACGGAACAAGACGCTTTCCACGAAGCTGAAGGCGTCGTTATTATAGTTAATGCAATACTGGGGTGCAATTTGTCGGATTGATCACCCAAGCCATGAAATTATGAATGGCACGCTATCATTTTGCCAATGAGTAGCCATTATCTGCGTCGCAACCTAAATGGACTTGCAAGGGAAATAACCTTCAAACCCCCAAGATTAGACCCATTGATTCACAATGTGTTTTAGGCACTTGGTTAGTTATTCGTTGGCTCCCATACTTTGAATTGTTCGAGCAATTAATCATATAATCCTTGTGACATATCAACACATTTTACTAACGTCCAATTAGTGTTAACTTGAGGCTCTGGAATTGATAACTATTCTGTCCTATGCGCGAGAGTAAGGTCACTGTATGTACATGTATAACTTAACCAATCTAACAACAAGCTGCGCGACACAGTTATTCTGTAAGAAGACTGTCGCAATGCAGGAACTTCTTCATTAAGTGTCTCTTAACGCACGAATCACGTTTTATGAAGGCCCATTTAAGCATGGTGATAATATGGCGGCGGGAGTTATATGAGCAGACTTATGGTCAGTATACTCACAGGAGTTACATGAGCCAGTTAATGGTCAGTATAATGAACGACGGGAGTTATATGAGCCAGCTAATAGCCAGTATACAGACAGGAGTGACATGGGATGGCTAATATTCAGTATACTAACAGGAGTTACATGAGCCGGTTAATGGTCAGTATAGTGACGGAAGTTACATGAGCTGGCTTATTGTCAGTATATTGACGGGTGTTATAAGAGCCGGCTCACTGTCAGTCTAATGAAACGAGTTATATGAGCCGGCTAATAGCCAGTAAAACTGACAGGAGTGACATGGGACGGCTAATAGCCAGCATATTGACACGAGTTACATGAGCCGGTTAATGGTCAGTATAGTGACGGAAGTTACATGAGCTGGCTTATTGTCAGTATAATGACGAGAGTGATAAGACCCGGCTCATTGTCATTTTTAATGACGGGAGTTATATGAGCCGGCTTATAGCCAATATAACTGACAGGAGTGACATGAGCCGGCTCATTGTCAGTAAACTGACAGGAGTTATATGATTCGGCTGATGGTCAGTATAATAAGTTAACATATTTGACTTTACATTCCAGTGTGCGGCACGGCTTTGTGTGGAGAAGATTGTCCAATCGCTGACTTGATTCTGCGCACAAAGCACAATATTAGTTGACGAGTACAATGCATTGAGGGATGTAATGAGCGGTTTATTTATATCACTCGGTATCGTTGTCCTCGTCTGCATAAAGTAAGTAAAACTCAGTGAGGCGATTTAACCTGTGGATCGCAAGAAGAAGCGACACTGATTGAGAGCATAAGTCCAAGCAGGTTGTGCCTTCTGTATATTCACCAAAACGCTGCATATTGTTGTAAACCATGGATACGGGATTGATTACCATTGAGCGCATACGACGGCGTATGGATGGGATTTTATTTCAATACAGAACATTGTAACAATCTCAATACCACATATTATGTTTCGACAGAGGCGCATTTATCCATGCAAAAGAACTGAATAATGTCCAACAATTAGGTAATGTGTTAAACATCATACCAATATCCGTTATATAATCGTAAATACCAGACAAGTTATGTTAACGGCAGTTGCCTATATCCGGCAAGCTTTAATAATAACAGAGGCTAATGCAAACATGAGAACCCATCGGTCAGTATTAACAACACTTAATCAACTAGACCGTAACACAGCGCCACCAGAGACAATAAACCACGAAATATATCTTACGGTTAATATCCTGTTTAAGCAATATATCGCATTCGTACGGGCAAGTTTCATTCCATTTGTCAGGAGGACATACGCTACTCGGTTATCTTAGTACAACTCCGGTTGATATATATGGGCATGAAAGGTTGGATTTGTACGTTTAAATTAGTGTCTGACAACTCGGGGACAACATTTAATGGCGTTTAATGAATCATTTTTGACATCTTAGCGGATTTCCCGCTGGCCAGCATATTCGTTTCCGTAAACCAATTCAACACTAAGGATGTCCTTGACATAAGCAGAAGAGGCAAGAAATGATTGACTCAGCATCATCAGCGAGAAGTAGAACGACAACGGAACTACATTATAGGGCGAGAGCTACTCTTGGTGTCACGAGCAAATGTACAGCAGCTTCTGTCAATATCTTAAATTGATGATTCATACGCTACTCAATCTTGTTATCTTGAATAAATGCAAAATGGAAAGGAGCTACATCAATCAGGTCTTAAGTTATGCCGCTGCTAAATTACTGTTGTCGATGTTGTAGTCCAGTGACTGTTTCCGATTATCCTGACGGACAGAACAGACCTTTATTTCTTAACCCTATGTACCCATGCCGAGTTCGTAGGTGACTCTCGGTGGTCGCGAGGCATGGATGTACCCGATGTTGCTGACTGCCAAGCATAATGAGAATAATATCCCGAAACACTCTGATAGATAAATTGTTGAAGTAAACTCCATATAAATATCATTATGTACAATTAAATGGTACACCCTTGATGTTGTACACATTATAGAGATGAAGAAGTTTATTATTATTATGTGCTTCAGCGTTCTGTGACCTACCTTTGTAATGTTATATACAGGCGCAACGCTAGCTTTCTTAGAGTAATATCCGCTGACAAGCTTCTGTACCACGGTCATCCTGTCCTAATGGGTTTATTTTTAAGACTAAGCCCAATGTGTCATGGCCATATACGTCCAACCAGTGACATTCATGCTTTGATGACGTCACCTCAAATCTCGTTGGTGGTGATTGTCTCTCCGTTACACGCGAATAACACGTTTACGTTGGATATATGATCAGAGAGAAATGATCGAAGGCAAAAATAAAAGTCTCTCGATCTGTCGCGTTAATACTGTCATCTTCGTCATTGCCTGCACAACTCCGATATGGCGCGTAGCTATTGGTGCATCTCCTGAGCTAATTATTATTATTTCACTATCAAATAGCTATGATGCCAACATGGTCTCTTGATCCACGAATAAATCATAATGCGGTGAATGAATTGGCACTTGATAATTAAATCCTCACCTTGTAACCAATTGCCTTCTGAAAAAACGAATTGCATCGCCGGGCTGCGTTCGACACTTTGCGAGAGTAAATGAAACACAACAGACGGTCTTGTTATTTACTGGTTTACAACAAGTACCTGGCTGTCGACAACCCAGCATCCATACCGTTAGTCGGTTGATTGATGTCAATTAGCGTAAGTGATTTGTTGCTCGCTGCTGAACATTGTTTTGCACAAGATTATCGTGCTATCCTCATTGTTGGGTAAATTTTGCTTTGAATGAGTTGGGGAAAAGAGAGGGACCTGAAGTATCATGACTTATTAAAAAACAAAATAAGTGTGCAGTGGTTGACCTACGTGTCATGAGATACGAGAGATAAATATAATGTAATCATTAATCACCCCACTGCTACCGATCGCTGCAGACGAAGGGGGATGATTCAGGTCGCTTACCCTGGGCAGTTTATTCATGCATCATTGTTTAAAGCTCCAAGCATGTGAGGGCATAGGTATTCAAAGCTGAGTCACAGATGGTAATACCATTTACCGTATGCAACTGGCAATTGGGAGTGGACGAGCTATGCTGCTCGTAATCAATGCTTGTAATGCGGTAACATACCTCATAAAATGTTACATGAGATGGGGTGGGGTTCTCGCGGATATCATAATGACATTGATTGAACGACTTAAAACCACTCAGGGTAATATAATACGCCGTTCACCCACCCGCAGGACAAATGTTGGGTTGCTCTTCTCTCGCAAGCACTAATGGGCGAGCAATCACGGTTGGGGGACCTTTTTCCTCCAAACTGCAAAATGTATATTGAAAAAAAACGACGAAAGGTCTGGATTGATTATATTACAATCCGACGTTCCATGGTCCACTGTGCTGCCTCATTTACCAGGGCGATGTATCTGCAGCTTACTCACACCGCTAGCATCATATAACATCGTAGCCTATGTTTGAAAGAAAAACTCGTTTGGCGGGAGCATACAACGCAGGTAGAAAAAGGCTTCTGAGACCGTTTCAATTCACTCACGAGATATTTCTATGTGGCTGGAACGCATTACATACGCTATGTTGTATAAGGTGTGAGTTGGACTGATAGCAAAGTCTCTATATGCGGTTTGCAGAGGTGGGATGCGCTCATGTACGCTTGTGACCAGGACAAAGGTCAGGCAGTTTTATAAATAACTGACGCTGCATCGCGACACCGTGCGTCACAATCCCGAAACTCATATTATGCCTGAAAACGATGAATATTAAATAAGCTCCACGGCACAAGTCCTGTGTTCTCGAATAGATATCGCGAGCAGCAGCATGAACGCGTAGGCAGTGGCGCCAGTTTAACAAAGCAGTTCAATAAAACAATGAATATGGAACGTGATCATTCATTTCACTGTAAACGAATGGTACGCGACAACAATAGCCTAATGCAACAATCCATCTTCAGGTGACCTTCTACGTGACATTCAATGTGTCCATACTCTGATTGGTCTGGGATGCTTCTTTTATCACCAAACCTCCCTCTCATGAGAGATGTATATGCTTGGTAACATTTCATGCAACTCATCGGTGGGTTATAAATCGAACATCAGTTTTAATCCTTGAATGACCGAGTTAAAAAAAATTAATTATATAATTATGACCTTACCTCTGTCGGGTGTCATGTGTTACTATGAGCTGACCTGAGTCGGGTATCATGAGTAATTATGAGCTCACCTATGTTGGGCGTCATGAGTTACTATGAGCTGGCCTGTGTCGGGTGTCATCCTTAATAACACACTTTCCTGCGTGGGATGCCTGTATTTTATAAGCACAGCTTTGTGGGCCCTCGTGCGTTATCAGAGTGATATGCTCTGATATGTCCTTACCTGTTTAGGGTGATCAGATTTATTCGGAGATTACTTGTGCGGCATAGCATACTTTGATAAAGCTTTCCTGTGTGAGGCATGCCCCTTTGGGTGGTAAGCATGAAAGATCAAATGGCTGTTATGTTATTTCAACACACGAATAACTACATTAGATAGAAACAATTGGGTTATTAGCTCTCGTAGTCAGATATGGGTGCTGCTCGGGAACCATTTGTTAACTAGGCTTTAGGATGTATCATAATTCATGTACAGCACTTGCGTGGGGGTCGGGGAGGTGGTGTTTTGAATGGACATTCATCATTCCCTCGATTTGATCAGTTATGAACAGGCGCAGGAGTCGAATACTTTCTAAGTGACTCATTAATTTGTCAAGACTATATCAGCAGCGGAGTGCTGTCTCGTAACTAAACGCGACCTCATCTCTTTCACGTTATATTTATTACTCAAAATGTGCTGTGGAAAATGTTGTCTTGGGCTGCCTTGCTGCAGTATTAAGAATAGATGTGTTGCAATATACCAACCGATTGGGGGTTGATGTAAGGGATTTTGGAATTGCCTATTATCAGGAATGAGATACTGCTACGATGAAGCCAATGTATCATCATACAAAATTGTCACGTATTGGGTTCTATCCGCGAAAGCTTTTGCTCATCCTGCAGAATTTATCCACGTTCCAGGTCTCTGGACATCAGTAAGATCGATGAGTTGATACTCCGTGGCAATGTATGATTAAAAGGACTGTGATCAATTCATAAAGAAGAGTAAAATGGGATATCGTTTATTCAATCCGTCTTTACAACGCTGTGGAATTCCGAATTCAGAAATATATATGGCAAGTTGAATATAATATGTTGGAGGAATAAGATAACTATTAACCTAGATAACATTGCAGGAGTTTTCAGACAAGACTGCATTCAACCTCCGTACACGTAAGTTTCTTCCCATGAGTCTCATTTGAACTAATATCTACCGTTCATTTGATTAGTAGCCAAGGACGGAACAAGACGCTTTCCCCGAAGCTGAAGGCGTCGTTATTATAGTTAATGCAATACTGGGGTGCAATTTGTCGGATTGATCACCCAAGCCATGAAATTATGGTTATCATAGTACAACTCCGGTTGATATATATGGGCATGAAAGGTTGGATTTGTACGTTTAAATTAGTGTCTGACAACTCGGGGACAACATTTAATGGCGTTTAATGAATCATTTTTGACATCTTAGCGGATTTCCCGCTGGCCAGCATATTCGTTTCCGTAAACCAATTCAACACTAAGGATGTCCTTGACATAAGCAGAAGAGGCAAGAAATGATTGACTCAGCATCATCAGCGCGAGAAGTAGAGAACGACAACGGAACTACATTATAGGGCGAGAGCTACTCTTGGTGTCACGAGCAAATGTACAGCAGCTTCTGTCAATGTCTTAAATTGATGATTCATACGCTACTCAATCTTGTTATCTTGAATAAATGCAAAATGGAAAGGAGCTACATCAATCAGGTCTTAAGTTATGCCGCTGCTAAATTACTGTTGTCGATGTTGTAGTCCAGTGACTGTTTCCGATTATCCTGACGGACAGAACAGACCTTTATTTCTTAACCCTATGTACCCATGCCGAGTTCGTAGGTGACTCTCGGTGGTCGCGAGGCATGGATGTACCCGATGTTGCTGACTGCCAAGCATAATGAGAATAATATCCCGAAACACTCTGATAGATAAATTGTTGAAGTAAACTCCATATAAATAATCATTATGTACAATTAAATGGTACACCCCTTGATGTTGTACACATTATAGAGATGAAGAAGTTTATTATTATTATGTGCTTCAGCGTTCTGTGACCTACCTTTGTAATGTTATATACAGGCGCAACGCTAGCTTTCTTAGAGTAATATCCGCTGACAAGCTTCTGTACCACGGTCATCCTGTCCTAATGGGTTTATTTTAAAGACTAAGCCCAATGTGTCATGGCCATATACGTCCAACCAGTGACATTCATGCTTTGATGACGTCACCTCAAATCTCGTTGGTGGTGATTGTCTCTCCGTTACACGCGAATAACACGTTTACGTTGGATATATGATCAGAGAGAAATGATCGAAGGCAAAAATAAAAGTCTCTCGATCTGTCGCGTTAATACTGTCATCTTCGTCATTGCCTGCACAACTCCGATATGGCGCGTAGCTATTGGTGCATCTCCTGAGCTAATTATTATTATTTCACTATCAAATAGCTATGATGCCAACATGGTCTCTTGATCCACGAATAAATCATAATGCGGTGAATGAATTGGCACTTGATAATTAAATCCTCACCTTGTAACCAATTGCCTTCTGAAAAAAAACGAATTGCATCGCCGGGCTGCGTTCGACACTTTGCGAGAGTAAATGAAACACAACAGACGGTCTTGTTATTTACTGGTTTACAACAAGTACCTGGCTGTCGACAACCCAGCATCCATACCGTTAGTCGGTTGATTGATGTCAATTAGCGTAAGTGATTTGTTGCTCGCTGCTGAACATTGTTTTGCACAAGATTATCGTGCTATCCTCATTGTTGGGTAAATTTTGCTTTGAATGAGTTGGGGAAAAGAGAGGGACCTGAAGTATCATGACTTATTAAAAAACAAAATAAGTGTGCAGTGGTTGACCTACGTGTCATGAGATACGAGAGATAAATATAATGTAATCATTAATCACCCCACTGCTACCGATCGCTGCAGACGAAGGGGGATGATTCAGGTCGCTTACCCTGGGCAGTTTATTCATGCATCATTGTTTTAAAGCTCCAAGCATGTGAGGGCATAGGTATTCAAAGCTGAGTCACAGATGGTAATACCATTTACCGTATGCAACTGGCAATTGGGAGTGGACGAGCTATGCTGCTCGTAATCAATGCTTGTAATGCGGTAACATACCTCATAAAATGTTACATGAGATGGGGTGGGGTTCTCGCGGATATCATAATGACATTGATTGAACGACTTAAAACCACTCAGGGTAATAATATAATACGCCGTTCACCCACCCGCAGGACAAATGTTGGGTTGCTCTTCTCTCGCAAGCACTAATGGGCGAGCAATCACGGTTGGGGGACCTTTTTCCTCCAAACTGCAAAATGTATATTGAAAAAAAACGACGAAAGGTCTGGATTGATTATATTACAATCCGACGTTCCATGGTCCACTGTGCTGCCTCATTTACCAGGGCGATGTATCTGCAGCTTACTCACACCGCTAGCATCATATAACATCGTAGCCTATGTTTGAAAGAAAACTCGTTTGGCGGGAGCATACAACGCAGGTAGAAAAAGGCTTCTGAGACCGTTTCAATTCACTCACGAGATATTTCTATGTGGCTGGAACGCATTACATACGCTATGTTGTATAAGGTGTGAGTTGGACTGATAGCAAAGTCTCTATATGCGGTTTGCAGAGGTGGGATGCGCTCATGTACGCTTGTGACCAGGACAAAGGTCAGGCAGTTTTATAAATAACTGACGCTGCATCGCGACACCGTGCGTCACAATCCCGAAACTCATATTATGCCTGAAAACGATGAATATTAAATAAGCTCCACGGCACAAGTCCTGTGTTCTCGAATAGATATCGCGAGCAGCAGCATGAACGCGTAGGCAGTGGCGCCAGTTTAACAAAGCAGTTCAATAAAACAATGAATATGGAACGTGATCATTCATTTCACTGTAAACGAATGGTACGCGACAACAATAGCCTAATGCAACAATCCATCTTCAGGTGACCTTCTACGTGACATTCAATGTGTCCATACTCTGATTGGTCTGGGATGCTTCTTTTATCACCAAACCTCCCTCTCATGAGAGATGTATATGCTTGGTAACATTTCATGCAACTCATCGGTGGGTTATAAATCGAACATCAGTTTTAATCCTTGAATGACCGAGTTAAAAAAAATTAATTATATAATTATGACCTTACCTCTGTCGGGTGTCATGTGTTACTATGAGCTGACCTGAGTCGGGTATCATGAGTAATTATGAGCTCACCTATGTTGGGCGTCATGAGTTACTATGAGCTGGCCTGTGTCGGGTGTCATCCTTAATAACACACTTTCCTGCGTGGGATGCCTGTATTTTATAAGCACAGCTTTGTGGGCCCTCGTGCGTTATCAGAGTGATATGCTCTGATATGTCCTTACCTGTTTAGGGTGATCAGATTTATTCGGAGATTACTTGTGCGGCATAGCATACTTTGATAAAGCTTTCCTGTGTGAGGCATGCCCCTTTGGGTGGTAAGCATGAAAGATCAAATGGCTGTTATGTTATTTCAACACACGAATAACTACATTAGATAGAAACAATTGGGTTATTAGCTCTCGTAGTCAGATATGGGTGCTGCTCGGGAACCATTTGTTAACTAGGCTTTAGGATGTATCATAATTCATGTACAGCACTTGCGTGGGGGTCGGGGAGGTGGTGTTTTTGAATGGACATTCATCATTCCCTCGATTTGATCAGTTATGAACAGGCGCAGGAGTCGAATACTTTCTAAGTGACTCATTAATTTGTCAAGACTATATCAGCAGCGGAGTGCTGTCTCGTAACTAAACGCGACCTCATCTCTTTCACGTTATATTTATTACTCAAAATGTGCTGTGGAAAATGTTGTCTTGGGCTGCCTTGCTGCAGTATTAAGAATAGATGTGTTGCAATATACCAACCGATTGGGGGTTGATGTAAGGGATTTTGGAATTGCCTATTATCAGGAATGAGATACTGCTACGATGAAGCCAATGTATCATCATACAAAATTGTCACGTATTGGGTTCTATCCGCGAAAGCTTTTGCTCATCCTGCAGAATTTATCCACGTTCCAGGTCTCTGGACATCAGTAAGATCGATGAGTTGATACTCCGTGGCAATGTATGATTAAAAGGACTGTGATCAATTCATAAAGAAGAGTAAAATGGGATATCGTTTATTCAATCCGTCTTTACAACGCTGTGGAATTCCGAATTCAGAAATATATATGGCAAGTTGAATATAATATGTTGGAGGAATAAGATAACTATTAACCTAGATAACATTGCAGGAGTTTTCAGACAAGACTGCATTCAACCTCCGTACACGTAAGTTTCTTCCCATGAGTCTCATTTGAACTAATATCTACCGTTCATTTGATTAGTAGCCAAGGACGGAACAAGACGCTTTCCCCGAAGCTGAAGGCGTCGTTATTATAGTTAATGCAATACTGGGGTGCAATTTGTCGGATTGATCACCCAAGCCATGAAATTATGGTTATCATAGTACAACTCCGGTTGATATATATGGGCATGAAAGGTTGGATTTGTACGTTTAAATTAGTGTCTGACAACTCGGGGGACAACATTTAATGGCGTTTAATGAATCATTTTTGACATCTTAGCGGATTTCCCGCTGGCCAGCATATTCGTTTCCGTAAACCAATTCAACACTAAGGATGTCCTTGACATAAGCAGAAGAGGCAAGAAATGATTGACTCAGCATCATCAGCGAGAAGTAGAACGACAACGGAACTACATTATAGGGCGAGAGCTACTCTTGGTGTCACGAGCAAATGTACAGCAGCTTCTGTCAATGTCTTAAATTGATGATTCATACGCTACTCAATCTTGTTATCTTGAATAAATGCAAAATGGAAAGGAGCTACATCAATCAGGTCTTAAGTTATGCCGCTGCTAAATTACTGTTGTCGATGTTGTAGTCCAGTGACTGTTTCCGATTATCCTGACGGACAGAACAGACCTTTATTTCTTAACCCTATGTACCCATGCCGAGTTCGTAGGTGACTCTCGGTGGTCGCGAGGCATGGATGTACCCGATGTTGCTGACTGCCAAGCATAATGAGAATAATATCCCGAAACACTCTGATAGATAAATTGTTGAAGTAAACTCCATATAAATAATCATTATGTACAATTAAATGGTACACCCTTGATGTTGTACACATTATAGAGATGAAGAAGTTTATTATTATTATGTGCTTCAGCGTTCTGTGACCTACCTTTGTAATGTTATATACAGGCGCAACGCTAGCTTTCTTAGAGTAATATCCGCTGACAAGCTTCTGTACCACGGTCATCCTGTCCTAATGGGTTTATTTTAAAGACTAAGCCCAATGTGTCATGGCCATATACGTCCAACCAGTGACATTCATGCTTTGATGACGTCACCTCAAATCTCGTTGGTGGTGATTGTCTCTCCGTTACACGCGAATAACACGTTTACGTTGGATATATGATCAGAGAGAAATGATCGAAGGCAAAAATAAAAGTCTCTCGATCTGTCGCGTTAATACTGTCATCTTCGTCATTGCCTGCACAACTCCGATATGGCGCGTAGCTATTGGTGCATCTCCTGAGCTAATTATTATTATTTCACTATCAAATAGCTATGATGCCAACATGGTCTCTTGATCCACGAATAAATCATAATGCGGTGAATGAATTGGCACTTGATAATTAAATCCTCACCTTGTAACCAATTGCCTTCTGAAAAAACGAATTGCATCGCCGGGCTGCGTTCGACACTTTGCGAGAGTAAATGAAACACAACAGACGGTCTTGTTATTTACTGGTTTACAACAAGTACCTGGCTGTCGACAACCCAGCATCCATACCGTTAGTCGGTTGATTGATGTCAATTAGCGTAAGTGATTTGTTGCTCGCTGCTGAACATTGTTTTGCACAAGATTATCGTGCTATCCTCATTGTTGGGTAAATTTTGCTTTGAATGAGTTGGGGAAAAGAGAGGGACCTGAAGTATCATGACTTATTAAAAAACAAAATAAGTGTGCAGTGGTTGACCTACGTGTCATGAGATACGAGAGATAAATATAATGTAATCATTAATCACCCCACTGCTACCGATCGCTGCAGACGAAGGGGGATGATTCAGGTCGCTTACCCTGGGCAGTTTATTCATGCATCATTGTTTAAAGCTCCAAGCATGTGAGGGCATAGGTATTCAAAGCTGAGTCACAGATGGTAATACCATTTACCGTATGCAACTGGCAATTGGGAGTGGACGAGCTATGCTGCTCGTAATCAATGCTTGTAATGCGGTAACATACCTCATAAAATGTTACATGAGATGGGGTGGGGTTCTCGCGGATATCATAATGACATTGATTGAACGACTTAAAACCACTCAGGGTAATATAATACGCCGTTCACCCACCCGCAGGACGAATGTTGGGTTGCTCTTCTCTCGCAAGCACTAATGGGCGAGCAATCACGGTTGGGGGACCTTTTTCCTCCAAACTGCAAAATGTATATTGAAAAAAAACGACGAAAGGTCTGGATTGATTATATTACAATCCGACGTTCCATGGTCCACTGTGCTGCCTCATTTACCAGGGCGATGTATCTGCAGCTTACTCACACCGCTAGCATCATATAACATCGTAGCCTATGTTTGAAAGAAAACTCGTTTGGCGGGAGCATACAACGCAGGTAGAAAAAGGCTTCTGAGACCGTTTCAATTCACTCACGAGATATTTCTATGTGGCTGGAACGCATTACATACGCTATGTTGTATAAGGTGTGAGTTGGACTGATAGCAAAGTCTCTATATGCGGTTTGCAGAGGTGGGATGCGCTCATGTACGCTTGTGACCAGGACAAAGGTCAGGCAGTTTTATAAATAACTGACGCTGCATCGCGACACCGTGCGTCACAATCCCGAAACTCATATTATGCCTGAAAACGATGAATATTAAATAAGCTCCACGGCACAAGTCCTGTGTTCTCGAATAGATATCGCGAGCAGCAGCATGAACGCGTAGGCAGTGGCGCCAGTTTAACAAAGCAGTTCAATAAAACAATGAATATGGAACGTGATCATTCATTTCACTGTAAACGAATGGTACGCGACAACAATAGCCTAATGCAACAATCCATCTTCAGGTGACCTTCTACGTGACATTCAATGTGTCCATACTCTGATTGGTCTGGGATGCTTCTTTTATCACCAAACCTCCCTCTCATGAGAGATGTATATGCTTGGTAACATTTCATGCAACTCATCGGTGGGTTATAAATCGAACATCAGTTTTAATCCTTGAATGACCGAGTTAAAAAAAATTAATTATATAATTATGACCTTACCTCTGTCGGGTGTGTCATGTGTTACTATGAGCTGACCTGAGTCGGGTATCATGAGTAATTATGAGCTCACCTATGTTGGGCGTCATGAGTTACTATGAGCTGGCCTGTGTCGGGTGTCATCCTTAATAACACACTTTCCTGCGTGGGATGCCTGTATTTTATAAGCACAGCTTTGTGGGCCCTCGTGCGTTATCAGAGTGATATGCTCTGATATGTCCTTACCTGTTTAGGGTGATCAGATTTATTCGGAGATTACTTGTGCGGCATAGCATACTTTGATAAAGCTTTCCTGTGTGAGGCATGCCCCTTTGGGTGGTAAGCATGAAAGATCAAATGGCTGTTATGTTATTTCAACACACGAATAACTACATTAGATAGAAACAATTGGGTTATTAGCTCTCGTAGTCAGATATGGGTGCTGCTCGGGAACCATTTGTTAACTAGGCTTTAGGATGTATCATAATTCATGTACAGCACTTGCGTGGGGGTCGGGGAGGTGGTGTTTTGAATGGACATTCATCATTCCCTCGATTTGATCAGTTATGAACAGGCGCAGGAGTCGAATACTTTCTAAGTGACTCATTAATTTGTCAAGACTATATCAGCAGCGGAGTGCTGTCTCGTAACTAAACGCGACCTCATCTCTTTCACGTTATATTTATTACTCAAAATGTGCTGTGGAAAATGTTGTCTTGGGCTGCCTTGCTGCAGTATTAAGAATAGATGTGTTGCAATATACCAACCGATTGGGGGTTGATGTAAGGGATTTTGGAATTGCCTATTATCAGGAATGAGATACTGCTACGATGAAGCCAATGTATCATCATACAAAATTGTCACGTATTGGGTTCTATCCGCGAAAGCTTTTGCTCATCCTGCAGAATTTATCCACGTTCCAGGTCTCTGGACATCAGTAAGATCGATGAGTTGATACTCCGTGGCAATGTATGATTAAAAGGACTGTGATCAATTCATAAAGAAGAGTAAAATGGGATATCGTTTATTCAATCCGTCTTTACAACGCTGTGGAATTCCGAATTCAGAAATATATATGGCAAGTTGAATATAATATGTTGGAGGAATAAGATAACTATTAACCTAGATAACATTGCAGGAGTTTTCAGACAAGACTGCATTCAACCTCCGTACACGTAAGTTTCTTCCCATGAGTCTCATTTGAACTAATATCTACCGTTCATTTGATTAGTAGCCAAGGACGGAACAAGACGCTTTCCCCGAAGCTGAAGGCGTCGTTATTATAGTTAATGCAATACTGGGGTGCAATTTGTCGGATTGATCACCCAAGCCATGAAATTATGGTTATCATAGTACAACTCCGGTTGATATATATGGGCATGAAAGGTTGGATTTGTACGTTTAAATTAGTGTCTGACAACTCGGGGACAACATTTAATGGCGTTTAATGAATCATTTTTGACATCTTAGCGGATTTCCCGCTGGCCAGCATATTCGTTTCCGTAAACCAATTCAACACTAAGGATGTCCTTGACATAAGCAGAAGAGGCAAGAAATGATTGACTCAGCATCATCAGCGAGAAGTAGAACGACAACGGAACTACATTATAGGGCGAGAGCTACTCTTGGTGTCACGAGCAAATGTACAGCAGCTTCTGTCAATATCTTAAATTGATGATTCATACGCTACTCAATCTTGTTATCTTGAATAAATGCAAAATGGAAAGGAGCTACATCAATCAGGTCTTAAGTTATGCCGCTGCTAAATTACTGTTGTCGATGTTGTAGTCCAGTGACTGTTTCCGATTATCCTGACGGACAGAACAGACCTTTATTTCTTAACCCTATGTACCCATGCCGAGTTCGTAGGTGACTCTCGGTGGTCGCGAGGCATGGATGTACCCGATGTTGCTGACTGCCAAGCATAATGAGAATAATATCCCGAAACACTCTGATAGATAAATTGTTGAAGTAAACTCCATATAAATAATCATTATGTACAATTAAATGGTACACCCTTGATGTTGTACACATTATAGAGATGAAGAAGTTTATTATTATTATGTGCTTCAGCGTTCTGTGACCTACCTTTGTAATGTTATATACAGGCGCAACGCTAGCTTTCTTAGAGTAATATCCGCTGACAAGCTTCTGTACCACGGTCATCCTGTCCTAATGGGTTTATTTTAAAGACTAAGCCCAATGTGTCATGGCCATATACGTCCAACCAGTGACATTCATGCTTTGATGACGTCACCTCAAATCTCGTTGGTGGTGATTGTCTCTCCGTTACACGCGAATAACACGTTTACGTTGGATATATGATCAGAGAGAAATGATCGAAGGCAAAAATAAAAGTCTCTCGATCTGTCGCGTTAATACTGTCATCTTCGTCATTGCCTGCACAACTCCGATATGGCGCGTAGCTATTGGTGCATCTCCTGAGCTAATTATTATTATTTCACTATCAAATAGCTATGATGCCAACATGGTCTCTTGATCCACGAATAAATCATAATGCGGTGAATGAATTGGCACTTGATAATTAAATCCTCACCTTGTAACCAATTGCCTTCTGAAAAAACGAATTGCATCGCCGGGCTGCGTTCGACACTTTGCGAGAGTAAATGAAACACAACAGACGGTCTTGTTATTTACTGGTTTACAACAAGTACCTGGCTGTCGACAACCCAGCATCCATACCGTTAGTCGGTTGATTGATGTCAATTAGCGTAAGTGATTTGTTGCTCGCTGCTGAACATTGTTTTGCACAAGATTATCGTGCTATCCTCATTGTTGGGTAAATTTTGCTTTGAATGAGTTGGGGAAAAGAGAGGGACCTGAAGTATCATGACTTATTAAAAAACAAAATAAGTGTGCAGTGGTTGACCTACGTGTCATGAGATACGAGAGATAAATATAATGTAATCATTAATCACCCCACTGCTACCGATCGCTGCAGACGAAGGGGGATGATTCAGGTCGCTTACCCTGGGCAGTTTATTCATGCATCATTGTTTAAAGCTCCAAGCATGTGAGGGCATAGGTATTCAAAGCTGAGTCACAGATGGTAATACCATTTACCGTATGCAACTGGCAATTGGGAGTGGACGAGCTATGCTGCTCGTAATCAATGCTTGTAATGCGGTAACATACCTCATAAAATGTTACATGAGATGGGGTGGGGTTCTCGCGGATATCATAATGACATTGATTGAACGACTTAAAACCACTCAGGGTAATATAATACGCCGTTCACCCACCCGCAGGACGAATGTTGGGTTGCTCTTCTCTCGCAAGCACTAATGGGCGAGCAATCACGGTTGGGGGACCTTTTTCCTCCAAACTGCAAAATGTATATTGAAAAAAAACGACGAAAAGGTCTGGATTGATTATATTACAATCCGACGTTCCATGGTCCACTGTGCTGCCTCATTTACCAGGGCGATGTATCTGCAGCTTACTCACACCGCTAGCATCATATAACATCGTAGCCTATGTTTGAAAGAAAACTCGTTTGGCGGGAGCATACAACGCAGGTGAAAAAGGCTTCTGAGACCGTTTCAATTCACTCACGAGATATTTCTATGTGGCTGGAACGCATTACATACGCTATGTTGTATAAGGTGTGAGTTGGACTGATAGCAAAGTCTCTATATGCGGTTTGCAGAGGTGGGATGCGCTCATGTACGCTTGTGACCAGGACAAAGGTCAGGCAGTTTTATAAATAACTGACGCTGCATCGCGACACCGTGCGTCACAATCCCGAAACTCATATTATGCCTGAAAACGATGAATATTAAATAAGCTCCACGGCACAAGTCCTGTGTTCTCGAATAGATATCGCGAGCAGCAGCATGAACGCGTAGGCAGTGGCGCCAGTTTAACAAAGCAGTTCAATAAAACAATGAATATGGAACGTGATCATTCATTTCACTGTAAACGAATGGTACGCGACAACAATAGCCTAATGCAACAATCCATCTTCAGGTGACCTTCTACGTGACATTCAATGTGTCCATACTCTGATTGGTCTGGGATGCTTCTTTTATCACCAAACCTCCCTCTCATGAGAGATGTATATGCTTGGTAACATTTCATGCAACTCATCGGTGGGTTATAAATCGAACATCAGTTTTAATCCTTGAATGACCGAGTTAAAAAAAATTAATTATATAATTATGACCTTACCTCTGTCGGGTGTCATGTGTTACTATGAGCTGACCTGAGTCGGGTATCATGAGTAATTATGAGCTCACCTATGTTGGGCGTCATGAGTTACTATGAGCTGGCCTGTGTCGGGTGTCATCCTTAATAACACACTTTCCTGCGTGGGATGCCTGTATTTTATAAGCACAGCTTTGTGGGCCCTCGTGCGTTATCAGAGTGATATGCTCTGATATGTCCTTACCTGTTTAGGGTGATCAGATTTATTCGGAGATTACTTGTGCGGCATAGCATACTTTGATAAAGCTTTCCTGTGTGAGGCATGCCCCTTTGGGTGGTAAGCATGAAAGATCAAATGGCTGTTATGTTATTTCAACACACGAATAACTACATTAGATAGAAACAATTGGGTTATTAGCTCTCGTAGTCAGATATGGGTGCTGCTCGGGAACCATTTGTTAACTAGGCTTTAGGATGTATCATAATTCATGTACAGCACTTGCGTGGGGGTCGGGGAGGTGGTGTTTTGAATGGACATTCATCATTCCCTCGAGCAGCCAATGGTGAATAGGCCTGTTGAGGTGTTGCTTGTGAGAGCATCCAGAACCAAATGAGAGAAGGATGAGCGTCATCTTTGTTAATTGATTGATGACAAATCTTGCACCTTGCTAATAAAGCGTATTGGCATGTCAGGCCCATATATCTGACTGCATCTTGCAGAGGCATCTTGTCACCTAGTCTTCAGTACAGATGTGGAAATGTAACATGAAGCTAGTGTACCCCAGATGAAAATCAAAGCGGCCTCAAAATGCATTACACCAAGTAATGCACCTGGCTTCTTTCCTGACATTCTGCAACACGCTAGCTATATGACAGCATACTAGCTTTGGCATTAACTTGCCAGCTTTAACCCCACGATTCAAGCTTTATCACATTGTCATATCGTTTCGATGTTTGCTTATGAAATTGTCTTTCATCTGAATGCTAAGCTTAACAAGGAAACATTATCCCGACATCATACAGAACGTTTTTTGTGGCACAGGGCGACTATAAGCGACTGTGGGTGCCTTGTCACGTGATGTTATTTGGGAACCCATCTTGTTATAGCCACTAGCATGCGATAGCCACAGCCTTTTATGTAACCATGATTGTACGGTTATATATATCTGATGCTTTCTATGTACTTTCTGTGGCATGATTTCTCTCATGGCCAAAAGCCTTAAATTGCATTAAATAGTTGAAGGCTATTTTGATCTCATTCCATAGGTGCAGCCGCATTCATTGTGAGTATACAAATACTGCTAGTCAACTGATTGCAACTTACCTGATAGCCTGGCGGTAGTGATGCTTCGCTTGTTCCGTGTTCAAGCCATCCTTCAATACGTTCCCCATATATAATACATAGCGTTATTGTGGAGATTTTCTACACCGAATCTAGGAAATGAAGTGCAAAGGGAAATTGATAACTGAACTTGGCCCTATATTACAGTACATGGTAATGTACAATATTCTTCCTGCTATTTTACATTCAGCATACTAGTACACTGCACGGATAACACGGTTTGCGTGGCACAGCGAGACTAAAAGAGTTGAAAGTGCCTCGTCACGTGATGCCATTAGCGAATCCTGCTTGCTATGGAGCCATTATTGTTACATTAGATTCTGTATTCGAACGCTTATATGTGCTTATCATGATTTCACTCGGGAGTACAAGCTTTAAAGTAAGTAGCTGTGAGGCAATGAAGTCAATTTGAACTTTTTTTGAAAGCCACATAATTCATTGTATCATAGTATTGCTAGCCAACTGATGACAACTTACCTGATCGCCTGGCAGTAGTGATGCCTCGCTTCCCCTGTATTCCCGTCATCATTCAATAAGTTACCCATATTATAATGCATCTTATGGAACAATTATATCGCATGACTATGACCTTATATTGTAGTACCTGGAATTTACAATATGATTTATGCTATTATACATTAAACATCGCTAGCTCTACCATTACCGCGCTGGTGAAACAAATTCTCTATCAAAACCGACACTAGATACAGGCTTGGCGTCCTCATTAGCAATTACGTTCGATTGACCATTCCATTAATGTTCTGTATGTGGTCTATTAAAAGAAACGCTTGCGATCTTAATGGTCGCTTAAGGGCAACACACAGTGCACATCGCCTACTTACGCAAAGTCTCATTGAAGCTTTTTGACTCAATATAAAATAACCTAGAAATAGTGCATAGATCATATTATCTCTTATGCTGAACATGATTTTATGGCCTCTACTTATCCTGTCACCATTCGGAATCTAGCAACTCATCCGCCATAAACACGACAGACGAAACCATAGGTTAATAACAAATAGCCGCTGCCTGTGGTGAAACAAGATTGTCTTGTTTCTTGCAGGGTTTAAGAACTTTTGTCTACGACTCCGTCGGGCTAGTGTTTTATTAGTACCCAATTGAACTTATACCCTTCTGTTAATTAGACCAAATAAATAAAGCGCTCTTTTATAATCCTGCTTTGCTTTACTCTTGATGTCCTTAAGAACGCCAGTAGTAGGACACTCATTCTCCACCCAGAGTCGACACCTAAATATTGATGTTTATTTTAGTTGATTGATATGTTCACCCCAGCCAATCCGGTGTTTACGTTTCCCATTCGCAGGAATACACTTGATAGCTACTGTGACACATGCATTCACGATTTTATGATAGAAATTATCAATATCTCTATTATGGTCATTGCAATCAGTACATGTGAATGCGACATTCAGCAGCAAAAATAACAATTTAATCTCAATTTAATCCTTAATCTTATTTAGCGTTTATAGCAATCAGTATGGCTGACATCACATTCTGTTCATGTGGGTCTTCTGGTGATAGTGCGCTCATCATTAACTCAGTACAGGGCTGTGATCGGATACATTTTCACCTTCATGAAGACAATGGTACTTTGACATTAATGAAATAAGACTTCCGGGTACCGACAAAATGATGTAATGTTGATCTTATGTTGACACTCTCATAAGTAAAATCTGCCGAGTTACTATCTAACTAGTCACATGGGGTTAATCATTGCTGCTCGCACAATATCGTCTGGGCAGCAGTATGTGGGGAATTGACTCAAGTGACGTCAGTGTTTGAGTCAGGTAAGTAAGGTATCAAGAGCCAGACGTTATAACTGAGTTGACGATACTCTAAAGGTAGAGATTGACATTAGATTCCGGGCTGATCATTGATTAAGATCACATGGCATACACAAATAAATAATCCTATGGGGCGGGGTTAAAATACAATCATGACATCTTCTTTAATTTACACGATCATTTTTGGAAATAGTTAATTTGAACGACTTTTTGTGTGTTAATTCACAACCACCATAATGTTTTCCTGAGATCAAATCCAAGTCATCCATACAAGAAACGCCCGTAACTGACACGTCATCTATGCGCTGCTCGAGCTGAGCAAGATCTGACTAAAAAACATGAGTTCATGGATTGGAAGACTACATTTGCGTAATAGATTTCGCATGTACATTATAGTGCCTTCATTATTATCTCAACAGTTATTACGTGCATAATGTTAAAATACTGTCAATCATAATAAAGTGAGAAAAAATAAAGTATAAAATACAGTGTAACTAGAATATTTTCGCATAAAGCAGCATTGTAGTCACATTATTGATCCAACATTCTCTAATCATTCTGAAAATATCGAATTTTGCTTTCGATCTGACATCATCGTCAATCTCGATTACATAAGACTCTACATCATCGATCCGGTTAACAAATAGGTGTCGACTTGGCTCAGGTGCGCCGTGAGGCTTGCTCGTGTAACCAGACGAGCCTTGCGACCGAGTAGATGATGTAGGTGCTTACGGTACGGTAACAGAAGCCGCAATCATAGACATAGGCGCTAGATATCTTGTCAAGGAAGGTTCCTTTAACACCAGCTATCACGAGCCGTTCTAGAACCGACATGAGGCGTGTTGCAGTCGATTCAACTGTAACACAACACCGACAGCAGATTGATTGGTTAATCTTGCATTGTAAACGTCATTATTTATGCAAACACAAATGCCTGCCGTAGCGCTCAATAACAGGTGGCTGCCTTTAGGCAATCAGGGAAAGCAATCTCTGATCACGACCGGCAATGAATACCAATAAGATACTAGAACATGATCAGGTGCAGTTCGAGGCTGGTTTTAGAGGAAAGCATCGATTGGTGATTCATTTTATTGCCGCAGTCCATCAGGGTATGACACTCTGTCGTGGTCGCCGTGTCAGTCGAGCTATGTGTGTCTCGATGCTGCTTTAATCAGAAGTGGTACTGCGCATTTTCCTTCATTATCCTTTCTTAGACTTTGCTTGAAAAGACACCTGGCTTAAAGGGTGAGTTCCTCGTCATAGAATGCGACAGGGTATCCGTGTCAAGGCAACTAGTGCCAATTACTCAACTACGGGGAGTTGTAAAGTCTATGTATCGATGTATAAATACGAACACAATATATATTTTACTTTACCTGCCTTATACCCTTTACATTCGTATCTCATTCCATCAGTTATGTTTTTTCTCAAGCAGATGTAAGGCTGTTTATTATTTGTCTATGTCGTTCCTTGACAAGAAAGTCCACCTAGGGTTTAAGGCAAGTTCTCTGTCAATTTGCCATTGTTTGTATGGCTTGTAAGCTGGTTATCTCGTGAATAAACAATTCATTACCCTGTCCTTTCCAACTATTCACTCATATTGACTCAGGAGGGCAGCATGATCAATTTCATGCATCAGTTAAACAGGGTCTGACGGTTTATATTAGAAGTAATACTGCCTCTCTGTGAAACAAAATATAAACGGGTTGTGCTTAAAAGGAAAAGTGCTCTTATTTGAATACTGTGAGCTAAGATGAAATAACAATGTTAGCTCATGCCCTTTAAGTTTAGCATTATTGCCATACGTTTTATGCATACAATGCACCTGAAACGACGCCCAGCTGCCCAGCTTGATGGCACGCCAAGGGCGACTATACATAAGCTCATTTCATTCTATGATCTATGAGCATTCTGTTGCATCAAACGTAAGCTTCATTCAAGCCCAAGAACATGTGATTGTGGGTGATATTTTGTTTAGGTTCTGATGAAACGTACATAATAACTACGCACGAGCTATATGTAGCAATTTACGATCGGTTTTACTAAAACACAACGCAAAAAACAGATATAATGCATCCAATATATTATTTTGTTAACCTCTTGAATCATAAAAACACTCTGAAAAAGCAAGCCTGTAGGAGATCAGGGTAAGCAATCCATCTATGATTTGATTGAATCAAACGCAGAATGGTCCCTGATCAGGATCGACAATGCATACCAATAAGATGTCATAATACGATCAGAGGAAGTGCGAGGCAGTTCTGACATTATCGTTGATCGTTGAATCATATTTATTGCTGGCTGAGTGAGGCGACTACCTGGTCAACTTGTGGTTCTCGAACTACCTGATGGCTACACTCGTAAGATACAGAAAGTAAGACAATTATTCACTTCATCAATTGCATCATGATTCGTTTACTTTTAGAATAGGAAAATAAAAGTGGTTCATGGATGCAATGCTTCACCGGTACAACCAGTAGTCCGTCACCAAAGACTGTGCTACCCAGGTGATGGCGTCTTTGTCTGATCAATATACACAACGAATGCACTTAATGACACAATGAAATATCAATGTTTATTTCTAGATCATTCCAAAGAAAGCATAATTTTCATAAATTAGGCATCGACGATATAAGGATCCGCTAAAGACGTGCTGTGAGGTTCTGAGCATTCGTAAATCATGCTCAAAGCCAACCAACATTGGATTGAATTTATGCCAAGCCATATGTGTGTCTACAAATGTAGTGCAGTAGACCTGACCCCTGTTGGCAATCTTGGTTCTCATACAAGTCGCAGTTGATGAAGAATGAATTATTTGTTCTGCATGGAAGGGGAATTGAAATACAGCTCTTCTTTGTATGAGGGAGGCATTGTGACAAGAATTCTGGGATATCAATAAAGGCATGTTACATTTTATTATTATGTCAAAATATCATTATATTACTCACGTCTAGTCTTTTACATAGTAGTTTTGTGCGTAAAATACACCCCAAACCACAGATGTAAGTATCTCATATAGGTATCCTGGAAATACCAGGAACGGATGTATCTACCCCATACAGGTAATTAATCCACTAACGTCTCATCAAAGTTACCGACAAGCATTTACAGAATCATCAGTGTTATTTATTTGAGCTTTGGATGGGACATGTTTTACAACTGGGTTGATGATTAAAGCGTCTTGCACGAGCCTTAGTAGCACTTGCCAACAACAGGTACATATTAGGCACCTTGATCTGTGTGATGCTTTACTGAGGCAATATCATAGCGCATTTGACATTGTCTCGGTTGCAGTATTATTTCGTTACATTCCTCAAATAAACAACCTTATCTACCTGCCCAACACTACAGGGAATGCCTTAGCCCTATACAAGTAAAGAAGGTGCTTGTGTCCGTTAACGCTAAAGGGGCCCGTGAGCTCCCTATGGAGAGCAGTCTAGCTGTGGTGCGGCTAATCAGACGCTTTGGAGGAACCTCCATTAACATGGCCGTCCGTGTATATTTATATCATGTCATGCGAGATGGAATGAATTTTCCTGACCGTCATTAAGATTGATGGATCGACCAAAGCGGCCTGGGGAAATATGATGTTGTCATTTACATGCTTTTCTGACAGATGTTATGCCTTTTTTCTGTTCAATGCTACCAGCGATGTACGAGGATTTATATACCTGCTACAAATAATGGGTTACTGCAGTTGGGTGTTTTGGGGCACCACGCTTTAGTGGTTTTGATATATGAGAAATAGCAAAACCAACTAATAAGATCTGCCCGCGATTGGCTGTACGGAGTAATCTATTTCTGTGGCCATCAAATGAACATTACTCATAATGGCTTCCAGATGCCAATGCCAGTGAGGAGGAATGATCTAACATAACAATTAATCTATTTCAGTGTTAACAAACATAAAGATGTGTTTCTTGAAACTTGTGGTAGAAAATACTCTTCATATGAGTCAAGCTCAACGGGTGTAGCATTTTACCTATATGACAAGTTGTTCCTCGATCAGAAACGCTGCTGTATTTATTCTGTTTTGAATGCATAAAAGGTGCAATCACCATTGATCGATTCTCTACTACGTAGTAAGTAATGATAAATAAAGCACCCGCTTTTGTATGGACCTTTGTAAAGTTTGATTTCTTATTTTATGGCGGGACATGAATTGTAACCTAAATATGGCACATGGTAGGCCCAAATTAAACCCGAGGCTGAAATCGGGCGGATTGCAATGATACCAGAAAATGGCGTTATTGTGCATGCATAGTGACTGGTGCATTTCGCTATTTATTGGAATATTTTTGTAAACGAAGATTTGAGGCTGCTTTCAGTGTACTGCAATCGATTAATTATCGATGATTTAGTGTTCCCATTCGCATGAAGGGATTATAAACGACGTAGCAATCAGAAGCTGAATAAAACTTTCACAAAATTGCCCACAAGAACTCAAACAACGCATCATTTATGAACCAATAGAAAGGTTGCCATTTTTAACTCACTGGAACAAGGACGATTGTACGGTCGCATCTTAAACAACATGCAGATGTCTTAATACTACAAAAAGTGATCTCAATTACTGATATAACGTTGACTAACTAATTGTGGGGGGTGGTGTTTCTCAATTTCTCAAGGTATTTTTAGTGATATCACAGTTAATGCTCGAGTATGGTGTGCTAACTGAACCGGATATAAACAAGCCTATGATGAGAGGCCTATTTTTACCTGGAGAGAGTGTTTATACAATCGAAAAAAACGAAGCTGATTTGTATACAGAACACAAACACTCTTTTTGACCCCAAAAAGTCCCATTTGGTGCACCAGAGGGCGTAGGCCAAAATGGCTCTGGCAAATATGGGGCCCCTTTAACCCGACAATTGGTGCTTAGGGTGAGTTCACCCTCGCTGATGACGAAAGGGCTTACTTTGGAAGTCTGGTATGAATTGACACTTCCGAGGCTACCCCGTCAATATGATTTCATAAACGTTATGCTTCAGCACTGATAAATATATTATTGCATCAAGTTTACGTCTTCCGCCATACTGAACTGCCTAACGTATTCAATAATATATGTCTTGTATAAATATATACTTATCAGCAGACGACGTTGTTCAAATCGACACTAAAAGTCCGTGAGAACTGACTACTCCTTTAACAGATAATGGCGCGTGAAGGCAATAACAACTGGTCTGTTGATGAATTCGAATGTACAGACTACAAACAGTCTGTAAATGAAAGATATTAGCTTCATCGATTACATAGCCTATTGTCTTTGAAATATAATTTTATATTGACCACTTATTTGATCAAATTCATTGCTCTGTTCTTAGAAATTGCTACCACACTGCCAACGATTGAAAGTCACGGATGATAGCATATTCTAAAAAGACAAAAGTGTATAAATTGATGACATTAACAGATTCCTCCTACATGTCTTTACAAGACATATTGTTGGTTTTCACATTGGTCACTAAAGGTGCCTTCCGCAATGAACCTCCTGATTTGGTTCACCTTCAAGGTGTAATATGCCATCCTGTACTGCATGGCTTTCCATTACAGACGGTTGTAGAGCACAGTGTGATTTATTTCATGCTCTAGCGAAGCGCTAAAAGAGGCTCTTTGGGCGGAGATTTATCTCATGTCCCAGCTCAGCATGAAAGTGATTATCGGAGGGGGCAGTGTCTTTCCTCCCTGGATAGGGATACTCTAAAGCATTCTTTCCCTTAGACATCTCAAGTAATGACATGTCAACGCTTTTCAAAAACTGTATTTATTGTTTTTTCCACCATTTAATGGTGAAGTTTCCATTTTGGTTCATCTAATTTGGGACGTTTTGTCGCATGCTCATAGCAATGGCTGTTTGCTGGGTTGCATCTGGCAGGAAGGCATTTAATATTGGCAGTATCACCTTATTCGGATGAACCTCACGTAAGCATACCACTTGAGGGCACAAAGAAAACGCATTATATCTGACAATTATGTGGGGTATTATATGGTGAAATCATATATTCCTTAATTCAATAAGATAGTACGCTGATATTAATGAAAGACATATAATACATCCTTGCGAATCGTGAAGACAGTCAGGCTTTGATTGTTGCTGTATACGATCGTCACTTTGTCAAACACCCGCCCAGTTATTTATAAGCTTTATTTTAAAATTGTATTTATTTAAAATTCTATGGTTCTACATATCACGTATGCTCTGTAAGAATGAATTTTTGAAAAAGTGTGTATGCTCAGTCGGAAATATTTGTGGCACAACAGAATTAATCATTAAAGAGAAGAATATATGTCAAAACAACGAACAAAGGTGGGTGTTACCGTTTCAGTTGGCGACATTGCCACCTCTCTCTTCTCAAAACACAAAGTTTACGTGCAGAAGCAAATACACTCCGGCGGAGCCGATGGACGAATCAGTGATGAATACACTTGAGATACAACTAGCAAAAATTACTGTTGATACATAGATGCTTTTTTTCGACGAAGTTAAATTCGACATTCTTTTAAATATGATACTTGTTTGGCGCTAAATATGTCTTTAATCAACAACTTTGCACATCACACAAAAGAAAATGCCTCAAATATACCAATCTTTCTAAATTTGGCTTGATGAAATTGTCAAATAAATGCTCAGTTTGTCATGTTTGGAATGTGATGAGCCTCATATATATTTGGCTGAACTGCGTTGGAGCACGTTATCCACGCCTGATTGATTGGTAAGAGATAATGCCGGGTGTAATTTATATAGCATGTCAGCCCAGACCGCTGTAAACCTTCTTGTGACTCATCAGCCTCATATCTGACTGGGGTTGTTTCGACCCACCGCTATTACTATTGGCTTTGGGGAGATGTATATGTACGTTATGCGCTTGTCTTAGACAGCAATGAAGCCACTGATAACAATTATGTCATCTCAGGTATACCACGTGAACCCCGGCATGTACAGTCACGATTGTCATTACCAATTACGATTCGCCCGATCGCTATATTGCAGTGCTTAGTGGTGCATTACACAAAAATGAAGTTGCTTACAGTATTCAATACTTAATAATTACTGGTAAAATGAAATCTTCAGCAAAATGAAGACGAACGGCTCGTGACATGTGGAATCCATTTAAAAGCTAACTCTTAATGAAGATACGACGAGGAAGGCTTTCTACACTATTCTATACAATATTCAATATGACCCCCACGAAAGGAAATAGGGCGTGCAAAGGATACTAATGGAGTGTTTCTCTCGGAGTAAATGACGTACACGTTTTTGTGATGAATCACAGAACTAACTACAGACATGTCACTTGCATGCAAATAAGCCTTACCACAGTTATTTACAATATTTTGTTTAATTGCAAAGCTTGCTTCATGAATATTCAAAGCTTTTGTCATGATGGAGGAATACAAATGTGAAACCAAATACTGCTTCATATTTAAGCTCCTGTATATATACAACAAATACTTAAACATTCCCCATTGCAATATGTCGCTTGGTCAAGCCGTTCACAACAGCATCCACTTAGGCCAGGTGATTGGTCCCCGCTTTCTTTTAGTTGAATGGTTAGTTGCGGAGGTTTCTTTGCCATTACAAAACCCTTCCGATTACTAACCACACCTCAAAATGCTAATTAGAAAGACTTGTATGCAAACATAAACACTTTGACATTGTTGACTGGTTAAGAGGTCTGGATAAGCGAGGAGAAAAACTGCTTTAAACTATATTTGCAAGTGGCAGCACCGATTTTACACATTCATGGTCGATCACGATAGCTGTCAATTATTATATCCAATACTCGTTTGGTCTCGCCTGAGGTGCCATGACTGATTGGCTCTGAACTCGTAGACGCCGCAACAAGCCTCATCTAGGGAACATTTGCCCGGTTACTGAAGCATATTATGAAGAGGAAGAGCCCAACCTTACACGTAATAGGATCGACAAGGGCGATGAATATTTCGCGAGAGGTGAATGTGAAAGCTGGCAACCAAGTTTTGATTTTAAAGATCTAATCCTTCTTAAAGCACTGCAGTCGCGAAATGATGCGTGGGTGGGATTTATCTTACATTAAGCTTTGTTCGTTTTAGATCATACAATATTTTTGTCTATTTTACACAGTGCATATATTGCTGGTCCTGTAGAGATCATTCTCGAAAGGTCAAGACAGTAGCAAATAACATGTTTTTTAAGTTGTTTTCATTCGCCATTAACTACCCAGTTAATGTTATGGATTTGATCATAATCCAGTTGTGGGACATCTTGCTACAGAAAGATGACAAACGAGAACAAAATTACATTTCTGAGCAATAATTGTTACTATCGACCGAACTGTGGAATGAATAACCTATAAATATTTAAAGCGAACACAATGTGGAGCTTTTTGCTTTTCGTCAACGGAATATCACTTGATTTTGCCGTTATAATCATTCACGTCCGGTTATATATGCTAGCAAATCGTGGCTGACCATCGTGGTCAGTTTGTGATGTCTACAGTTCAAATCGCTTCATCTAAAGTCCTTGCACTTGTGCTGCACCTTTCTCATCTTGCGCCATAACCTTCTTCATGGCCTCGGCCGTAATTCCTTTTTTCTCAGTTTCGGCTTCTGTTTTACGAACTTCACCACCTTGAGCTCTTTCTTCGCTAATTCTATCTTCTCTCTGATAAAGGCGAGCATATCTTCTCCCAAATAGATGCAATTTTGCTACTTGCTTAATAAGCTTCTCCATGCAAAGATATATATTTAGCACCGACAGCAACCGAGCAAATTGATGATTATTAGTCTGTTTCTTTTGCGTTGGAAACATATTACACTTCGCAACCGCCAATCGATCTGAAATCACACGATTCTAAAAACGATAAAGTTAAATGTGTCGCTGTTCAAATGCTTTTTGTGCTGATGAGGCTGACAGTCATAGGCGTTGATTTAGAAGCAGCGCAGTGTTACTTATAAACAATAATAGCCGAGCTAATCTTGTGAGCTTCCTAGCCTCACAACACCATAGGAAGGCACACGCTGAGTACTTAATTCCTTCGTGGGTTTGACAGCATTGATATATTCTGGCTACGGTTACTTTTAGCTGGAAATGACTTAATCCTAATTCAATCGTCCACTAAATCTGTGCTTCTCAGCCGTGTGCCTCATGTTCAATAGGCCACACATTCATGGGTCGTTCATGTCAACAATATTGATCGCTTGCATTAGTGGTGTACATAATTAGCATAGGTTACATAAGCAATTAATTATTGTACTCAAATTTACCACGTACCTTTTTATAATCTTACCTCAAAATAAGTAAGTAGGACCCATGCATCGAGGTTTATCTCCTATAACTAGCAAATCAAAACCATATTTTGAGTTATTTAAGATTGTAAAAGGGACATTTATCAGTTCGGTGACATACTCTTGGTAATCAAAGGGTGACGGGAGACCATTAAAACGGTGTTTAGAACAGGAAACTGCTTTTGAGTGGTTACTCACACCATTAGTAACGACAACCTGCAGCGTGTTAGGATGCCTTATCACGCCAACTTACATGTCTGTCTGTTGTATTTGTTACAGCCAATTGTTCAAGTTGATGTTTTAAAGTATACGACAGACAATGGATGTCAATCGATAATGATTTTCGACGGTTGTTAAGATATGGTAATAATTGTATGATAAGATCGGCTTTTTAGTATTTCGAAAACATAAGCAGCGTCGCCCCAGGCATTAGTTATGCAAACGTCAGCTGAACCATTTATGTGCTCGTCGTATAAAGCCTCTTTCTGAACTGATACTACATCCATACGTAGCTACTTCATAGAAAATAGGGTTCATCTTTTCGAACTACTTATGTGTTAAGAATTGATTAATAAAACACTTTACAAAGAAAACATCGTTTGTGATCTTCTTGGGTGCTAACTGGAAACCCAAAACATATTATGTTGCTAACGCAAACTGAAATTCCGGCTTCACAACTGGACATTAAATAGCATTTAGAGATCCTTTGAATCATATTTGTTTACATTGATCATGTTTATGTAGCCTCACTTAATCCTGCCAAACAGGAAGTTTTGGGGCAAACCGTTTTTCTTAAGCAGAACGGATAAGCCGGTGCGAGAAGTGAATCCATGGATAAAGAAATAACCCTCTAACGGGTAAACTTTCGAGTTACGGCGAATTTGTATGGAAGCGTTATCGAAAAAGAAGACCATTGAACCGATTGTTCTGTGACATCACTGAGCACATAAGAGGTAAAATGCGAAAAACCAATAGTTTTTATCGCGAATCAAAGCGTCAGATACATGAACCTCCCAAACGATCATTTAGCATTTGGCGCGCGATCACGACTACACCCAGCTCGACATGGAGCATCACATCGCCACATTTAATTACCTTGATCACTTTTCAACCTGCAGTCTGGCTCGTTCTCCACCTAGTGCACATCCATTGTTATGACAGCAGACATATTAACGAAGTGTGTCAAGGTATTGACAATCCCTGCATCGTGTACGGTGAAGACTAAAACTTGCTACAAGCTGTAGACGGTATCAGCATTTCCCGTTAAAAATCTTTGTCTGAGAAGAGGGCTTTTCATGCATCGATATCAACGCTGATCCGTATCAAACGACTCGTTCGCTCTCTAAACAAGACGAGTGCTTTATAAGCAAGCTACTGCTCCTCAATGTAAGATAAACATTCAGCCTCTTGCTTTGCCAATGTCCCGCTATATTGCATGATCCCCTACCTTTAGCTTGATGAAAGTATCACGCATGTGCTTGGCATCTGACGTATATCCTCGCTCTTTAGCTTATTTTATGGGATGGAATAATGCATCGCGTGATATGGCACTGTTTCTAATATCCATTCACGCTACCAATCATATTCAACCTGCGTCAAGCCAGTTAATTTAGCCTGCAAACCAAAAATCTAATCAAAAACTAAAGAGTGGGCAGTGATTACATATGGTGCTTGTCATATGTCTGTAGGCTCTGATAAATGCGCGTTCCGGAAGGAAATTGTCTGCCTACAATGCGCCGCTAAATCTTAGTTCGATTATTTTATTGAAATTAGAATGTTGTCTTCTACTTGTATCGTACATACCAAAATGTCGCTGACCTTGACCTTGATGTCGATGAGTTATTACTCCCGCTCTGGGTATTTCAGTATCCAGTGCTCTTATAACTTGCTCGGCGCACAATAATCTAGATTAATTGCATCAATTAACCACATTCAGTTCTAAGCGGCAAGAAGTTCATGAACATTGCCTGGTTCAAACACATTTATTAGCTCGGGGGTGTTATTAATAGTTGCTCGTTGTTAACGTGGTGATAATACCAGATGCAGTTATTGATTCATCAGTGACATAGTTTTGGGGGAAGTTTTGTATACTTCTGGTGTCTAGTCTTCCCTCGTGATGAATAATAATCAATCCGTCGTGGACATCTCACAGAGAGGCCATTTTTTTATAACAGCCGGAGTGTGTTGATAGTGACATGGCCTAAATATTCCTTCGAAAATACTGGCTTTCGCAATGAAACATGGCTTAAAGGCTTTCTCACGTAGTGTGTGTTGCATGTTTCGTTAAGCTGTCATCATATAGAAAGACTTTAGTTTGGCATATCTCATATTAAGAACTTTGCTTATTTTCCAAGTTCAAATATTTGGATAGCCTCTTGACATACGTATATGCTTTAAAATTTATCTAGTCTCTCAGATTCTCTTTTCGATGGCCATGAAACAGCACTAAAATAACACGAATCTCTTATATTTTCGGCGAACACTTAATGCCAACAGAAGCGGCTCGATTAACGGCATCACTTGCTGTTGTACCCTCAAGTTTATGTCACAAAAAAACCAGCGGGTGTTGTTAATATTCCGTTATTTGCTAGTTCAAATGGGTCGACTCGGTAACCGCCCTGATATGCGGATAGTTTTGCTATAGGAGCATCTGGTAGCCCTTCTGATCTACTGAGAGCATACCGGACACACAACCAGCTGAACTACAATGCGGCCATAGATTGGGATGTTCCATGTGTATTGATGTAGAACCTGGTATTGTCAGTATTATCCAATCAAGGATGCTACAAGTGATGCAGTGATAAATAGTCATACTTCTGTACTCGCTGAATGTCGTCTACAGCAAACTGCATTATGTCGCTTAAGATCCGCATCAGGGGCTAAATGACGTCACGTTTATAACACCCACCGATTGAGGGTGTTGTCTTCACTTACGTCATTTCATGACATCCATCATGCATTAATGCGTCGTACTCTGCCTGGTTATCTACATGTCCGTTCCCCTTGATGGCGGATTTGATCACCTTTACCTTGCTGAAATCTTATATGTTGTCAATCTCTGCCAGATGAAAAGTATTTGTGACGCAGTGAAGACCCATGCCTTATGTAGGCTTCGTATTCATGACACCTCGATAACATACACACCAATCACTATTCAGATATAATTGGATTTTGCATCTGACAGGAGGCTGTGGGCAATACAAATAAACAAAAGCTTGGTAATTCAATGAAAGATAACTAGATTGCAACGTACGCTAGGCAGTCACTAATTGTCTTTAATGGTACGATTCAGTTTATTTTATCTGCACGGTCGTCATATTCGACAGCTGACTCCAGTGAGTTTGGATAAGCTAAAACTATTTGAAACAGTGAGGTTTTCGTAATCGTTATATCATCTCTAAGTCAAATTTTCACAGTGAGCTGTGCTGATGGTGACGTCAGTGGGCGTATTGCAAACCAGATTTATGAATCGTATCTGGCTATAACATTCTTTGTGTGTATGAAAGGACACACTGCTTGTAAAGCCCAAAGGTGTCCTAGATTAGCGCCATGATCTACCCTCAATGGCACTATTATAGTCGTTAACCTTCAGATTATCACGCGATTCGGCGTTTTTAGCTATCCTCTGTTTCATAAAACTTCGGGTGGATGAAGTTATTATGATAATTATTATGACTATACCTTAGTTATATAGAGCTTTTTTCACGCCTTGCAGCGAGGTAAAAATCGCCTCACAGCTGTAGAAAAGTGATGGAAATTGTGACATTCATGTATAATTTTATAATGAAAATAGTACCTAAGCGATCTGCTGCGCGTTTACCATGAGAAGAGAAGATACCGCTCACTTCACAATAGGAACGCGATGACGGAGAGGAATGTTGGTGAACACATGGTCCGGCCTTTATAAAAGCTGTACATATGAGATAATTAGTTGAAGCTAACGAGAGGACGGGTCTCGTACCTTGCTATGACATTGATGCGTTCCAATTAAAAATCAGGTGGGCTAAAATAAACTCACTGGCGTTCTAGCAGTCGACGAAATAAACCAATGTGGCTTTGCCGTCCTTTTCTTCCATGAATCTTCTAATCTATATCTCGGTGCTCTGTCATTCATCGTGTGCGTAAGGCAGAGACCACATCAACAAAACTTTGCACTTGCATCAACGAGGATAGCTTTGTTTTATCATTTAAAGCTTGACTGTTCATGGAAAGATTCCTTGGCTTAACCAATTTTAGTCCGAGCATGCAATGGCTTCGTGGTACCAGCAAACTTTCAATGCCAACAAATGATCATACACATTCTTTCTTCCTCAACTTTAACATGACATGTATGTTGGAAAGAATGGAGCTCATGGAGTCGTAGCTTGTAACGTATGTAAATAGTATGGAGCGTGGAGTATAAAGTAAATACTCAAACTTCCATCCAACCAGATAACTAGAGTTTGGATCCCCCTTGTAATCCCAATGTTACATAATCAGTTCGGTGGCAATTCTGAACATCCACACGCAGACGAGACACTTTCCTGGACAGTATTACATAGCACAAGTAACAGTACAGCTCGGGGCGGCCAAGCGCTGAATAACTTGAACATCAGTGGAGGTTACATGAACCAGGGGAGGTCATGTAAGTAATTCTGTGACACATCAGTCGAGGTTACATGAACCAGGGAAGGTCATTTAACTAATTCTGTGACACATCAGTCGAGGTTACATGAACCAGGGGAGGTCATGTAACTAATTCTGTGACACATCAGTCGAGGTTACATGAACCAGGGGAGGTCATGTAACTAATTCTGTGACACATCAGTGGAGGTTACATGAACCAGGGGAGGTCATGTAACTAATTCTGTGACGTGTGCAAAGACTGCTCAGGGTCATTAGTTTACTGTTGCCAGACCTAGTGGGAAAATACCGTTCCTCCCTCCGGACTCAAACCGAATGGTATACCAGAGTACAGTTCCATAATAGTTTACAAACAACAGCAACAGATGTCAATACCAGAACAACTCTTACTTAGCAACAGTGTCCGAGCAATCAGACTCACTGTTGCCAAATGCACGATTGTCAACCCCCCCTGCATTGACGCATGCATTGGTCAAGCGATGTAACAAAACTTACTTGGAAGTTATACTCATATTGTTTATACAACGAGTACATTATTGGTCCATAACCACCGATTGAAATATAGACAGCTGGTGAAATAGTTACAGACATAACGAATTCCAGATCCCTTATTAGTATTCAATTGTTGATGACCTGGGCATCAATGGACCCAAAGCTCGTTTTGCCCAAGCCATCCATCAGTTTAAGGTCTCGGTTGGCCAACATTTTACATCATTGTCAATCAACATTGACCATTGAAGGCACCAAATTGATTATTCAAGCACTGTTCGGTAGATTTATGGTAACAGGAAACTTCTATCAAAGCAGATTCAATTTCATTTAGCACACTCGAAAGAAAGCTTTCTTGCTCATCACTTAAGTACTCGTGAGAATATAAGCAAGATTAGTCAACATTTATATAACCTAATGGTGGCTACATTAGGTTCTGACAAATCCGTAACTTTAATTAAGCGTCACAATTCAAGGAAGTGAGATTTGAGCAGCCGTTGGTCAGGCTGAATTCTTGTTACTTCAGAATACACCTTCTACGAATGACACTCATCTTATGGTGACTGTGGAAGGTGCCATTACGGCTGAGTAATGGTCAGTTTAACGCATGAACATCAACGGCTTTACGTCTCTGTACCTGACACGAGCTCTGGAGGGCAGACTCGATCCGTTAATGCTGCTCTGACGCAAGCATCAATAAACGCCACCTTATCTTTACATAGTTATAACAAGCATGGAAGTATAAGTTCGGGAACGTGATTTCAGCCAGCTGACGCATCAATATCCAGACGCTATTGTGACGGGTTATACGCAGTTCGATTGATGATGTATCGTCGTAATATAGTAAGTTGTGATAACCGTAGGGAAGAATAAACTCAGTTTGTGACAAACGACTCGCTTTGGCTCATAACAGATTATCTACTAAACGGCGCATACATGGGCGCGTGTTAGGATGGTTACAATAGCTACCAATGTGCACCACGTCAACCTATCAACGATGGTAAAACAACATAATATGTGTCGTATACCGGCATCTCATGCAAACCAATGTTCAATAGCAAGCAGCAAATCAGTTACGTGTATTGTCATCAATTAACGGATTAGCGGCGAGGATGTTAACAGCAAGGAGGAAAATGAGCTGCATGTAACAACACTTAGCAGCATCAGCGACGGCAACGTCGAGATCAGATCAGCATCACTTGGGATGTTATGATTGTTCAAGCGGCGAGGCAATCAGGTGGCGAGGCGGTCAAGCATACTGTACATGAATAGGATGATTAAAACCATAAATAAGATGAAAGCCAGGAAACGCAGTGATTAAGGGACTAAATGGCCTAAACATTCATCACAGACCTCGCTATTGTGATCACGTGCCATAAACACATGTAGCAATCAGATCTTAACAATCAATCAGCCACGCCGCTCTCTTGTACAAATGTCGGCTTAACAGAGTATTTACGAAGCAATGTATGAAGCTCTAGCCACTGTGAGTGCTACTCGACAGGAGAGCCGAGGGAAATGTATTCCATGTTATGTAGAAGATGTTCTCACGATCCCCCAACCGGGATCTTAGAGCTGGCCATAGTGAGGAGGGCGTTTTGGTCCAATTGACCCTCGACAGTGTAATCATAAGCAACTTGTAAAGCTTTAACCATATTAAGCATGATAAGAGAGGAGAGCTCGGTGGCTGCCGAGGGGGGGGGGGGGGGGGGGGGGCAGTCTATGATGCTGGCGATCCGGCACGTTGGTTGACACAGAAAGAAATGATATTTGGCTGTGAGGAAAAATAATTTCCTCAGTGTGGCCGTCATGTCATATTTACATCATGCTACACGAGAAAATAAGCTACCGGTGATGGCCGAGAAACAATTGATACATGTTGTAGATACCGGATGACAGATTAAGCATGCAGACGGGTCTTGGGACATGGTCGTTTAAGCAATTCTGGTATATGAGGAATCTCCACAAATCTATATAGACTTGATGCTACAGACTCGTTTTCTAAATCAGTGAAGCAGCGAACAAAGAGTGGAGAGGGGAGTAACTGGATGAATGTTTAACGGAAGTATCAAGAGAGGAACTGAAGTATATATAACTGGGTATTACGACGGCCGTCTCGTTTCCATCGACCAACTGATGTGTTTGCTTTGATGAGTTGCTGACCACATCAGAGAGAGGTACTGCAAGCTGATACGTTTTACAGCAGGTTACATCAGATAGGATATTACAAATATACATCTGCATAAATCTTGCCGCATCATGACACAATGATGTAGGTTTAATTGCAACTTAATAAATAGATACTTATCCTTGAGTTGTGACAGACGATTACGTGCAACTCGTGTTATTGAGCAACCGATTAGGAAATAATAACAAGTGTGTAACGCGTTGATGCTCCATTAAGACGTGAGGACAAACAATCCAATAATGGTGATTGAACTACAGAGTTGTTGTGGTTAACGTCTCAACAGCCTTGTTACGATCTTTTAAACCTCATCCAACGTGTCAATCCTTTGGGTGGAAGAATATTTAACCATTAGCGTCCACACGAAATCCTGAGTATACATGACTCAATATACTATATACTGGTGCCAATTTATAAGTCGACACCCGGTTCGTGTCTCTATTAACGTAACACATTAATCATTGTCTAAACGAAGCATCTCATGATTGCTATTAACCATTCCATACCTGGGTAATTACAGTATGATGAAGTGTAATATTTCTACGATGCGTTCACTGTTTGCCCTCACTGACTGCAGCCAGCAATGTACAACATTAGATCTAGTAACCAATCTACATAAGGTAGACGGCAGCAAACAATCGAAGAAGAGAACACTAGCAGGAAAAGGGTGTGCTTGTTATATTAACACGAGTTTAAGGCTGACATTGCGTTGGTTGCAACACTTGTTGTTTATGCAACTATTGTTTAACACAACCATCAAATGCCAACAGACTCTAGAGGCAAGCCATTCATATCAGATGTATTGCATATTTAAACATGAAAGGAAACAATGCATCAGTTGTATGCTATTGATACTTTATATTTATTTGGTTGCAAAAATGTATTCATGCTTTGACATTTAATGATCACAAATTAAGCATCGAGGGTCCGTATTTTGCCCAAGTCCACCAAACCCACATAAAGCTGATGTTACGCGTCCTGTCAGTCATATTGTTCATATGGTGACCGATACGTCGGGGGGTAATTTATCTACTGACAGGGACATTTATTTTCCAGGTTTTGTCTTCATTCATCCGATGCTGATGCGTACGCAGCATGGATCTACAGCATAAGGGCATAAGGGCCAAGATAATGGCAGGTTATGATTGCCCGTTTGGTTTATGACTGATGTCAAATGGTTTTAGAGCCTAAGAAGGAAGCGTGCCAGTTTTCTTCCTACCATTGTTCATTGTTCATCTGTCAAATGGAAGGTATAACATTAAAACCGACCAAGAACATGCAGCTGTTAAAGAACACTTACCAAAGACATTTGTCGGATAGAACAAGATGACTGTTTGTTTCGTGATGTTTCGCTCTCAACTATTGTGACTCTGGTTTATCATTCATACCGTTGGTTCGATCAGGAGGCAATAGTAACGAGGAGAAATTGCTTATTTCGAGGGTCTTGTCAGTGGATGTTCTGTAATATAGGAATTTAGGCACATCAAAGCTGCGATATAAACTGATGCCTTTTAGTTTCGTTCATAGCAAAGATTCCATCTCAGGAAAATTCTGCGAATGAATCATGTTTGACTCATAGGTCGTCTGGGTGGTGGATGGTAGTCATCCTCACCACTTCTTGCAATATTTATAATGTTGCTATGAAAAAAGTTCAGTATCCTTTATAGCTGATCTGGTGGCATTAGCAAAAAAGATTAGCTGATTTGTTAAGTTAACAACCACAATGATGGATGTTCCGTAATCTTGCGGAATTATGGCAGTCCCATTTACGAGCCTGCATTATCAAATTAAATCGATATGCAAATTACATGTGATGCATAGCATGGTCTGGGAGCATTGTGTGAAATAACATTTCACGCTATCATCTATATATCCCAGTCCTGGCTGTTGGGAACCTACTTCAACAGGTCACTCTCGTCAACGATAATTGTTGGTACATTAAAAAAACTAGCTTAGTATGGAAAATAATCAAAAAATGGCCTGTCCTAACGGTGAAAAGGGGATCAGGAATGGCGCTTAACGTATGTTGATGTAAACCAGTAAGTGAGCGTTTATAGAAGGTATTTACTTCATCCATCAAGCAACTTCAGTAGTGTTAAAATCACTGGACTGATTATAGGGATGTTCACTTCTTCGTCCATTATGTTTTTTGAGTTTCAAAAATGATCCCTGATTACATTACAAGATCTACATGTGATAGGTTTCGTGTAGCGGCTCACGCCAGGCTCGCTATGATTGCTGCTTTCGGAAATGGAAAGACAACCTGATTGGAAATCTTGTTCTCGTCCACCTGACGACATCATTATTACATACATCTTGTATATGTTAAGGTTCGAATAGATGTTCCACGATGCAATGCTTTCTCGTCAAGTTGGACAGAGATCAGTCAATACATAATGACTATCCCCGAAATGAAATAGTCACTTTAGAGTAGCGGACAACTTGCAGCAATTATTGCAATGTACTGCCCGCCATCGAGGAGCCTTCTTGGTACTGCTAGCAATCGAGGGGCCTGCTTGGTACTGCCCGCCATCGAGGAGCCTGCTTGGTACTGCCCGCCATCGTTATAGTATCTGGCCAACGTGTGTCTCTTAATCAGCATTCTAATTTTGTAGCTATCTGCTGATGTCCGTATCATTGAAATAATAGTAAGGAAGCGTCCCCAGACTTCACCCTAACTGACTCCATTTCTTAATTGAACCCTGGACGTGGACGCATCTCTACTACACCCAGCACATGGTAAATGACGCAGTCATCGCATATTCGTGCATTTAACGAAACTAAATGATGCTGATATATAGCGTTAATGACAATTTGTGTAATCTATTCGGTAAGTGAAGGATAAAGTCTCAGAGAGCAACCAGAGAAGAGACTAATTCGGTCATTGTCCTTTTTCAGTAACAACTACCGCTCTCATGAGTAACATCATTTATTGGACATGGCGCCGTGGAAAGAAGGGATGAAAGCCCTATTGGATGCCGTGCTTGTACTTCAGAACTCAACAAGTTCGATGCAGACCATGCTGCGATTTAAAACGAGTAAAACACTTGGATCAGATTCCTGAATGTTCCCCCGCTACTTAGATCAATGGACATCTAGGCGGCTAGAAAATGTGTATGAATTTAAATATACCCATTCTCCTATCACCAGCCTATAAAGACATGCCTCCTTGACGCTACAGCTGCTGCAATGTCTCAGCAGATATAATTCTCCACTAGTTTGCCGCTGCATGGAATTGTATCATAATATAGATCATCTCCAATAAAATGAACCATATGTGATTACGAGCCTCCGCTTATTCAATCAAACCTCCTCGTTTTACACAAGCAACGCATGTCCTACACCAACAGCACATCGTTTCCGTTCAAACCTAAATCTTTAACGAGTATAGGATATTTACCACATATCGCTATACAGATAAGCTTCAACTAACAATCCCTAACCTTCCATCGAACTTCAGATGACACTATTAGCTAATAATCCAATCACACGCGTTTAGTGTGAAATGGACAATATAACAGGCAATATGCTGCACACTTTAATTTATAATTTATATAGCAAAGCATTGACTGACGTATACAGTGCTTCACATATATGCAAGGTGTTTGGAAAACCTTATGTGGGGACTCTCCCTACAATATAAGCCCAGAATGTACTTGTATTACAGGTAAGATTCAATTCATTTACTTCCGTTTATCCGCTATCCGGCTATATAATCAAAGAATATGTAATTGATTTTGATGAATTTCGCCAATTTAACCACACTAACACTACGCCCCTGGCGATATTCAGATTAAGGCGAAATCTGAATTTATGTTAATCAGAGTCTGCCATCGACTGTCATATTCTTTCTAATTGAGCTGATCTCAGTTATAAGGGAGGGATTTTGTATTGAGCGCGTTAACGGTTAAGCTGCCACAAGTGTGATCCATGCCTGATACCATGCGGCCATTGGATCGGCGCACTTTTTGTTATGTTGTCTAGACACAAAGTGCATCTGATATCATTAATTATTCTAACTTGTAATTAATGACTCGTGACGACAAACTAGTTCCTCCGTGAAACCGACTACGTGCCATAATATGTGAAATGTATCTTTGATAGCATATTTGGTTCGGATCCGTTCACATAATGCCTCGCTGAAGTCGATAGCGGGAGGTCATGGCCTGACGTTCTGTGTTAACATCGTCAACGCGTATAAACAACTGGCGAGAAGGAGAAAGCTTTATTTCATCAAACCATCAACGACCCACTTGCTGCCTCGCGATATATTACAGAAAGACTTTTCAGGCATCGCTCCAGCGCTAATCTTAGAATAAAACTGGTGAGCCATTAAAAATGATAGCTGAGAAAACTTACAACACTGCATATTTTGTCAATACCAGTGGTTTATCTATATTCGCATTGCATTCATAATTCATATTTCATGCATAATCTCTACATGAAGCTTGTTACCAACGTATTGAATAAGCTTATGGGAAAGGCTGACAAAGTATATAAAGCCACAGTGCAGAGGCTGTGTATAGTGGGCGAGTTCTGGGAGGATCGTTGCAGGACAATCACCAATCCCTCCATCCGTCTCATATTATCTCGCCAGCAAGATTTGATACTGAGCAGGATAAACTTTATACTGCTAACTTAAAGCCTCACGGGCCACGCCATGGCCCCAGATATTGTCTACATACATTGTTCTAAGTTGTTGTGGTTGTATTGCCGCCTGCAACATATATACGTCATATGATGTTCTTGTGGAGATTTTTCTGCCTATTCAAAATAGCCATTAATCTAATCACACCAATGGCCGACATTCACTCCTGTCACACAGCGAGTACGGAGCATACTAGGTTTCATTTGCGCTTACCGCTACGTATCAACACCGTTCGCCTTTGCGAAGTATTCTAATGTTGTGTAATTGAAGTCTTTGCTATGGCATGCATAACTTTCTTCCTCTAGAAAACATCTTCAAATATGCAGATATCAACATCGTCAGTAACCTGACGTAATGTGCATATATCGTCAGATTGGTGAGTTTCTTGTAACAATCGTTGGTAGTAAAAGTGCTGTAATAATACATCACGGTTCATAGATACGCATGACTGGTTGTGTGCGAGGAAGTTAATAAGCAACGTATGTTGTGTCCAATCAGGAGAGACATACGTCAAAATCAGGACATTAATATATTAGTTATCAATACAATGTGTATGTGTTTGAGTGAGTGTGTGTGTGTGTGTGTGTGCGTGTGTGCGTATGTGTGTGTGTATGTGTGTGTGTGAGCGCGCGCGCGCGCGTGTGTGTGTGTGTGTGTGTATGTGTGTGTGCTTGATAACATCAATTTGACCCATTGATGCTGCTGTATAATACACACATTTTGTCGAACTGGCCTTTCGTTAGTAACCTGTGGCTAAACGACATAGATACAACTGGGATAAGAAGCAAATAAACTGTTGCGCTGGCTTTGACCTCAAAGTGATACGGAAATTAGGGTTCTTAAAGCCATACAGACATCAGGAGTAAAGGCTTAATCTCCTTAGAGATGTAGTTACAAATATTCGGTATTCAGTATCTGTATCAAATCACCTCTTGTTCTTAAAAGAACTATCAAAACACAAGTGCTCATTTCAGTTGAAACCGTAATATGTAGCTCCATTAAGTCGAGCACTGGTTCGGTGGTGTAAAAGCCACTTAGTAGAAACCATAACACTGTACTCCCTGTACTAATGAACAAATAGGCCTGAAACCCTGATCATACTTCGGCGTTTTATTTGCTAATATATTATTACAGACAGACAAACTCTTCGCGAACCTAATCAAACGTGCAAATTCAGAGAGCTAACGAGAAGCACGTTTACAGCAATTAATTGGCCCTGGTCACATTTTTATATATCGCATAATGTACGACATAGATAGAGTAGCTTTTATCCGTTGATCTCGCCCCATCGCACTTTCTTTTGATAACATAGCAGTGACATACTAAGCCGGACTAATGCCAATTTATTCTAGTCTCATCTAGAGTCTTAAAACAATTGCTGCTATACTCTCTGGGTTTGAGCCACAAGATTAAATGAATGACATGAAAGTACATGATAAGATTTTATGGAATAAGGGCATGGTTGGTGATGAGCAGTCTAACTATGGACATAGCACTTTCCCTTTGCCACCCTGTAATGATTGCCATTCACCTCGGTATTTTCAACAAATTCATTTCAGTCACATACTCAGTGATTGAATGAAAGCTTTCAAACTCTGATGCGGGAATCATTAACTCGTTCCCAGCACTATTGTAGGTTTGTAAATGTTTGTTTCATGTAACTTGTGAAGCTGTTGTCAACTATACGAATTCGACGCTATGAAGTGTATTGATTAAATTGAAAACCATTGTATTTCATCATTATAAGTAGCTTTCACGAATGGCAGACTGCCAAGCATAGCGATAAATTGCGAAATGCCGTAGACACGAACTTATCTGAAATAAGCAGCCAAAAAAAGCAAAAATATATCAACCATTGTGGCAACGTTAAGTATTTCTCAAAGCATTAATTCCTCAAAGTAAAGAAATCTGCTTCAAGATAAATGCTTTGATTTCACCTCTTAAGCCAAAGCAATGGACCTAGAGTATGTGTACCGCCACGTGGCAAAATACTTCATGGTCAATACAGCTACAACGAACATCAGCAAACGAAACATAATCTTAACAACGGAAGCATTGACAGCCTAGAGCCATACATTCGTGTTAACCAGACATAAATAACCGACTGCCCATGGCGTTGACGCCAACATATGTGATGCGCTAATGGCATGCAAAGTATCTAGTGTATGTTATGCGGTAACGACAAACAATGTATGTTGTGCATGTAACGTGGTAATGGCATTACACGTGGCACCCTCGAAGGTAGCAATGAACGCTGTATAAGTGAGACGGTAAAAGCAAACAGCGCACATTGATCATCTGATGTATCAGAGGCAGATAACCTTTAAAACACCCTGGGTATGTGAAACGACTAGGGTAACAAATGCTGTACTAATTGCCATCTTCTTGACGATTAATTAAGTTCAAGGTACCAAATGCACAGCTTATATGTCAATCATTGTCGAGGTAATCATCAAAGCATGCTGTACCTAAGAGTACAAACTAGTGGCTAGTTAATTAACCCATAAGAAGAAATGAATTTGTCTTGGTTAGCGCCAGTTAATGCTGGCTGCGTTTGTGAAAACAATGGATCAGCATGTAAAAATTAATCAACATTGTATCGGTCAATCCATGCAATTGTAACTTATTTCATCTCTCCCAAGATATGTCCACGGTATAGCTGTTAGGAATAATGTGAGAGTTCTCTCGCTAATGATTGTCACTGAACCAAATGCCATAGAAAGGGACGACTTACCAAACAGAGCGTGCGCCATATGATAGAACGTAAAGCACTGTATGTTTCCAATCAATAATCACTGAATAAGTGATTTAGTGGTAATTTCATCAGTGAATTCTGAAAATCACTAAATTCCCAAAGTTTATGGCTTGGATATTTTAGATAACGCTGCTTTCGACCCTAAAGCAGATTTATCATTGGTGGATATTCTCTTCACCTAATTTGTCTTCCTTATACCGTCACATCAGACTACACATCGTTTGGTTGGAGATTGAAAAAGATATATGGGACGGATTAACAGAGTCTATTTTGATGGCGTGGACAACTGCGCGATGTTACAAGAGTTGACCTTATCAAAATATGGAGGTCAAATAAGCGGGTTGCAAAGCTGTGTGTTCCTGTAAAACAAAGATAACTAAGACGCTTCGGTTTTATTACAGGCCCTTGTTGCATTAGGTTTGATTACGAATCATTAAGGCCAGTCACCAAGAACACTAAACACTTAAATTATCACTAGTTGCTCCCCTCACATGGATGATTTTATCATACTGATTTTACTACGCTGAGAGGCCACAACTACAGCGATCGATCGATCATTTTCTCTTCACAAGCATATCTTGTTTAATGCCGATTGAGTAAAGATGGTTGCCTTTAGCGCACCTATATATGATGTACGTTATATTTCTATGTAGGCATTGGACAGTGAATTTAGATCTGCCAATTTGAATTGTGCGTTTAGATTGCTCTAACCATTAGACGCCAGTATATATGTTTCACCATCACATTCATCGAGTACGCTATGGCTCCTAGGAATCAGCTTAGCTTTTATGATAACAGGAGATAATACTAGGCATGATTTCACTAGACATCCACTAGCAAAATTGTTATTATATTGAAGTACATGCTTCGTCATTTAGACATCCGCAGTTTCAGAGCACCAGCCTTCGAACAGCAATATTTCATGTAATTTGTTTTGACAGAGAATCAAGGTCGCATAAGAAATAACTCGGTATGAGTCAGTGCACTGTGATAATATCATGGGGACAATCTTTCTCAATCATTTCCATGTTTCTCGCGGAATGTAAAATTGACCATACGTTCTTTGGTAACCCTATTGTAGCTGTTGTAAACATGGTACTTACACATCACCGATCATGTCATTCCTCCGATCTGGAGGAGGTTAAATGGCATCATGAACATTGAACCACATAATGATGCTGTTTCCTGCTGACTAAACAGAAGTTAACTTAATTTACTACTGTAAAAATAAGGGAGTCGTTTATTTATTCGAATTAACAAAGGATCGGTCAATATATCGGTTTTGAGCTGTGTATAAGTCTTATTCTGAATTTATCATCCGCCTATATATCTCTCATTAGGACTCTAGCTGAATACATTTAAGTTCTATGCACTGTGTGCTTCTGGCAACGAATGCCATAAAGACTTTTTCTTATCAAACCATGCATATCTGTTAAACCAATTCCTTCATTGCAGCGCTTTTCTTTATAGTGTCAGGTAGCCCAACACACCAACAGTCGATCGGGTACTCCCTTGTTGGTCTCACAAGAAACCCTTCTTTATGGGTAGATTGACAAACATGCTTAACTTATCTTCACATTCAACGTTACAAATACGAGAATAATTTACAGCCACCAATGGTGAGGAGTATTGACTGAATTTGATAGATTTGATATTCGATTAATTTCTTACTTTTCGGTGAAATTCCACTCCGAATTCTGGTGGTTGTCACCAACCTGTCTCTTGAATGACGTTGTTTTAAACGACCGCGCGTAATTTGTTTTTATCATACCATCATCTGCCTGATAATACATTTCAGTCAGTTTATACCAGATTTATACCTTATAACTTTCCGACCTGGTTGCCTTTTCCTCTCCTTTATTCAGCATAATAATGAGTCCGTTTCCAACCTACAAACATTGCGCAATCTGGCGCCATATTGGAATTTAGTCGGAAGAGTTAATCGCCTCGCATATTTTAGGCGATTATGCATATCAAGGGTAATTGCGCTTCCTGAAACTCTAATGCTGTACATAATACAGATTGCTTATTAAATAGGACTAGTTACATCAAGTGGACAAGGCAAAGTCCAACGAGCGAACTAATCTTGGTACTCAGCTTCCGACGAATTTGCAATGTACTGGAACTGAAGCGGCAACAAACTAGTATGCTTTGATTCAAAGGGGTCGACGCACACCACTGCCGTCCAGTGCAACCACACCCTAAACCTTGGATAACTGGTTTAATACACAACATCGTCAGTTGTAATGCTATCCTACCGGCACTAAATCTGCACAAAGCATCAAACCGAATGCAAACGAATACTCAACAAACTCCCGAACGACTCAATTGCATAGCATACTCTGATATTCACAAACTCTGTTTAGCTTTGTGACAAATTTGCAACCATTCAGCCAATAAACTCCCGAACGACTCAATTGCATAGCACACTGATATTCACAAACTCTGTTTAGCTTTGTTACAAACTTACAATAATTCAGCCAATAAAACTCACCCCCTCAAGGCTCATAAAAGACGAAGCCAAATTGACAGATCAATGGCAAAGGTGCACTGCGCTCTCCTCCTGACTGTTGACGACGTGACGCAGTTATACGCTGTATATGTATCAAATACAAACTGGAATAAGTTCTTTTGTCCAAACATTATATAATCTGAGATGAAGATGTTCACAGATATAGTCTATATATATATGTATTACTTTGCTTGTTCTAGGTCAGCTTGGTCCTTTGTAGAGGACACATTTTTCAGCTGCAAACGTCGAAATTGCAATGTTCATTCGTTTATGTAACAGGATATGTTGGCGTTCACTGCACAACATAATCCGCAGAAAAGAAAACGATTGTACACAGTTAGGCCCCTTTAAAACGGGAGTAAAATTGTCATTTTATATGCTCCAGACAAATACCCACTATACCATGTATTCCGAACGGTGCAGTTATTATATATCATTTACAAACGGACGGTCACATTAATTCTGTCAGTATTGACGCGATGTGTGACCGAGAGTACACTAAGTAGTGTTGAAAAGGGAATTCAGCAATAGACGATTCATGGGTTCTATCAAACAAAATACAGTTGTCAACTTCAAATGAAGCAAGGGCAGTGAAGGTGTGGAAGGGTATGCCCGTAGGGTGTCCCTATCACTGGAAAACAATATTTAACCATGATAACTATTTCCTCATTGTAGCACTGGCAACAATAGATTTATTGGTTAAATTCTTGTTATTGACCCAGTCGTACAATCACCAAAGAGTGAATGTTCACGGTGTCATCAAGATATGGAGGTCGGACGTGAAGTAAATGACGTCACCATCAGTTTATCTCCTCTTGGATGAACGCTGTTTGTAAACTCACGATTAATACAGCTCATATTCGATTCTTTACTCTTTTCTGTCCAATTAGAATTAATTACATACGCCTTCATGTTAGAATTTACAAAAACAATACCATTCATAGTGTTCCAATGATGTTTTTCAACGGAAAATAAAGCATGAACCCTTCAAAAATCAATCCTGTAAAACGGCATATCTTAACATTTGCAAATATCTCCCTCTTTGTGATGGCCTTGCAGCGTAGGTTGGATATACACATCTAAATTTACATATTGCATATCTTGCAAAATCTTATTGATGGTGACGTCCAACAAATAATATTAGCATAATTTCAACAGAAAGCTAGAACCCATCAACATGCCTTAGTTGAATGCTGTTGTGAACGGCTTGACCTTACGGCATACTGCAATTGGGAATGTGTATTTGATGTATATTTATATGAACAGCCAACCGTGTGTTGATTTTCAAGATCTAATCCACCATAATGGCATCCATGCAGCAGCCATGTAAGAGGCTACCTGAATCTGGTTATATGTAACACCATGCGTCGATTACCACACTCAATGATGACCCCCGGTTACTGCTTCTCGTATATACAAACACGACAATTACAATATGTCAGGCGGCCTGCACTGCTATTGACCACAACGGCCTCACGGATCGTAGATATACACAATGATCAGATGTAAGGACACGTATTTACTGCCAATGCTCGATGTTCAATAGGGGCCACAAATGCTTCACTTGACAAATGTTATTTGCAACATGTGTAAACATGAAGAGCTCGCGAAAGTAGCATTAAAAATCAAACATTTGCCTGGCATTGCATATTTAATTAAAGTTGTCAATGCATGAATTCAACAATTCGTACAAGCGATAGTGGGTGCAGAAGCACGATACACACTGCATAATCTTAATGCAGCACCTGAGGCAAACCTCGTGAAGGTACAATATTCCGATGACAAAAAGGATTAACAGCGGTATGACTTGCTTTGTGAAGAGTGTGAACGTTTGGCTTTGGTCGCATCCACGTAGCTTGTGCTCCCGGCCAAACGATGTTCGTAAGTCTAGCTAATGAGTCAAGCATGTAGTAATATCTGGTTACGATCAGTAATACAATCTACCATTCGACACAACCGTCAATGTCACCATTCTGTGTAAGTTTGCGCCCGTTCCCTCTTAACAGTCACAGGAACAGGGGTCGACTCGTTATGCCGCTTATCAGACGTGTTGGATAGCACAGAGAGAAATGGGAATCGATCACACGGAAACATACCTCCCTTATCGTGGCCGACGATGCATATGGACATCATACAGTACGAGATGGAATGTCCCTCTCCTGGCCATCATATCTAGATTGATTGAGCAACCAAAGCAGCTCGGGGGAATATGATATTGCCATTCCCTTGCTATTCTGACGAATGTTATGCCT